>UELX01001071.1:0-52022 GCA_900480035.1 Eupelmus urozonus
CGGTCTGAAAATGGGCACGTTTAGCTCTCATTTTAGGTAGCAAAAAGCGCGAAAATCGTGCCTGTGTGACAAAAAAAATTTTTTTAAACATCTAACTTTTGTAAAATAGACTTTTTGATATACATGTTATATATATATAAAATAAAAAGTGAAAAAATGAAATTATAAATTTATATATTACAGGGCGCTGTAAAAGAATCGGTAAATTATCATTTGCGATCTTCATTATCTACGACAGTGTCATATTTTTTGAAACAATATAAATCGGTATAAAACTTGTACTTGCAAAATCTAACTCAGAATTTAAGCTATATAATGTATTAAATATAATGTATTAAAGCGAAAATTCTTTTACTACTTAATGATTTTGGCTCTAGTCTTTAATAAATTTATAATAACTTTTAATCAAAACAGAAATAATATATTTTCTATTTTGCTCAAAACGTCGATAAAGCTACTACAAGCAGCGCCAGCGGCAATGTGAATGTCCATTAGGTGGCGAATATTAGAACTAGTTTTGATGTTAGTTTAGAATATAATAGGCGAAACGGTATTTTACTTTTCAAATTTTTACAACGTAAACATTTCTTTTCAAAGTCAGAAAACCATTTATAAAAATTAAAATTCGCTATAAACATCAAAATAACCATAAAATGTTAATAACCCCTAAATACATCCTTACCTTACTAGTTACCAATTACCATCTCAAAAATAGTTCCAAAATCGGCCACCCAAACCCAGCCACAAGTCCAGCCTGGTGCTGCTACTCCTGGAGGAAATGAAAAATATAAGCGCACGAGCTTTCGAGGTTAGGTCAGTCTGTGTACAGTCGTCGCAATAGCCGCGTCCAACACGAGCCACCCGGTGCGTCGTTCTACAAACCTCGTGCAACTTCAAAAACAAAGCAAAAAAGAAAAAGATACTTTATAAGAACAGTCCGATAAACCATCAGCCATGGATGACGAGGCAGAGACATACAAACTCTGGCGCATCCGAAAGACGGTGATGCAGCTCTGTCACGACCGGGGCTACCTCGTGACCCAGGACGAGCTGGACCAGACCCTGGAGCAGTTCAAGGAGCAATTCGGTGATAAGCCGAGTGAAAAACGGCCGGCTCGCAGTGATCTCATTGTGCTTGTGGCTCACAACGATGATCCCACCGATCAGCTTTTTGTCTTCTTTCCAGATGAGCCGAAGATTGGAATCAAGACTATAAAGACTTATTGCCAGAGAATGCAGGAAGAGAAGATTCACAGGTAGGCTGAGCTGTCTTTTTTAGAAGTTTTTCGTTATTGTTTTTAGTGGAGGCTTTTGTTTTCAAAGTTTTGTTGCGGATGGAATTTGTTTTTTAAGGTTACATTTGTGTTGAGTAGATAGCAAATGATGATCGAAGCACCTAATGCAATTTGTATTAACTGAAATATATTTTTATAGGGCAATTATTGTGGTGCAGTCGGGCATGACCCCATCAGCTAAACAATCATTGGTTGATATGGCTCCAAAATACATATTGGAACACTTTTTGGAATCAGAACTTCTGATCAATATTACGGAGCATGAACTTGTGCCTGAACACATTGTTTTGACACCAGATGAGAAAGAAGAACTCTTATCCAGATATAAGCTTAAAGAAAATCAACTTATGCGTATTCAAGCAAATGATCCTGTTGCTCGATATTTTGGGTTAAAGAGAGGCCAGGTTGTTAAAATTATCCGACCATCTGAAACTGCTGGACGTTATATTTCTTATAGATTAGTGTGTTGAATGGACATAAAAATAAGTTTATTGATAATTTGATATACTTATCGGTAATTATAATGTATATAATTATCTTCATGTTTGCTGCTAGTGCAAAAATTCAAATGTTATTAAGATTAATAACTTACCTACCTCAAAAACTTTTGATAACATTTGAATGTATCTTTAAATATGATTTAAAATATTTTTTATGATTTTCTATATGTATAACTACAAAAGCTCAATGATGTTGACCACTGTAGTAATCAAAGGTTTTTGTAAAAATTTAAATGTAAATATTCAGTTTAAATGTATTCCTGGTCTTAATCTAAAATTAGTTTAATTTTTACAATGACCTATTCTTAATTTTGACAACTTTTTATTAATAGATTTTATTTTTACTTTATATAAATTAAATCTTAATCTTTAAAGAAAATCATAAGAAATTTCATCCAGTAAGTAGAAAATTATTGGTTTTCAAAAATATTTTGTAAAACTGTTTAAAATGAATGGAACTGTTGAATAGCATAAATTTTTTATATTTATAAATCTCTGTAAAAATAAATGCTTTTTAGGTATCAAGTGAATAAAAACAGCTTATTATGCTCTGAAATAACACTTTATTCTATGATCATTATTATATTCATGATACATAATGATTTTCATAGTATTTTATTTTACATGAAATCAAAGTTTTTACTACGTACGAATGTCTAATTATTTTGGAAAATAATGAAGAGAAAACGTTTTACGTACAGGCAACTACACAAATACATTTCACCTTTACTGTACATCTTTTTGGTCCGAGAATTTTTTCGAGTTCGCGTCTCAATTCCAGTTAGATTTAAATAAAAATTCGTCACGTTTAACATTAATTTTTGTTTTGCTATTTCATAATTATATCGTTTTCTTATTTTTTTCACATTATGTGACAGGCAAAGATAAAGTAGTACAAAAAATTCTGATTCAAGCTATACATGATTATTCAGAATTGCTTCGCATACAATATACGAAATTGCTCTAAGCAGTTACTGCACACACTGAAGCTACAAAGAATCTATTATACTGTAGCTGCATAAATTTACTTTTCTATGATTCATAGCTCTTTGACAAAATCACTTAAAAATTTTTATTTTCATCTTATTTGATACTTTAAGAGAAAATGCGAATTTTGATTTTTAAGTAAAGTTTGTAGAAAAACGCAATTTATGTATAATTTATAAATTTAAATTGATTTCAAATAAAGACGATACTGATTAAAATTTTCCACATAATCCAGCTTTTTTCAACAAACACGTAGAAATATAAAAAATGCTTGTTTTAAATCATTATACATATAGTTTACTTCAGTTATGTCTTCTATTTTTTTATTTCACTTTAAATTATTCTTGACAAGACAAATTTATTAAAGAGAATTTTTAAAGACCCTCTAATCTCTTACAAAGTCCACTTTTATTTTTAAAATACAAATTCTGAAGCACCTTTTGTTGAACACATTGCATTGCGTAGGATAAAATTTTTAAGTTGACTCGAGGCACTGTTTAAAATAAAACGTTTATTTCCTCGAGTAGCCATTTTCCTTTATTTTAAGTTGCTGAACTCAAAAAACGTTTGGCAGGAACTGTCGTTTATGCGTTGCAAATGTTGTTCGTTTAAAAAGAAATATTAATTTTTCTTTCACTTTCTTTTGTCTACTTCAGTCGAATGAATCTTAAATTCTACATACAAAGTCTTTATTTTACGTGTTTGATACTCTGTTTGAGGGCTTGAATGATGAGATTAAAAGAAATAAAACATTCGTACAGTTAATATAATATATTCGTATTAATAAAATGTAACATAACGCAATAATAACTAATAATAATTACATAGTAAGGGTAAGGCTATGTTTAAAAGAAGATGTAGTAGCTACATGATTCAGAAAAGTATAAGGAAAAGTACAAGGAAAAGTAAAAATAAAAAATACAATTAAAAGAAGACAAAATGTACATTATAATAACGATATCCTTGGCATTGAAGTAAAATAATAAATTTTCAAAAAAGGACAAAGAAAAATGCCTTTTTATACAAAAACTTCCGAAAACGGAATCAGAGAGGTGTATAGATGATGATGGTTCAAACTTATTATTACTTTGCAAATTCAATTATAAGCTTTATCCTCGTAAGGTGATATGAAGGCAAAAAAGTAGTTTGCTTAAATGTCTATCAGTATCAATTCTTGATTCATACATTATATTTGACAAAAAATAGTATTACTTAAACATTTACTACGTTTATTGTTTATTTTTAAATTATTTCAATAAATATTGTGATCTAGAATTATCTACAGAACCTAAAGCACTTTGTTCAATATCTAAATATGACTATATTTATTCACATATAAAATGAAGAATACTTTAATTAATTTAACTAAACTTTTTTTTTAAATAAAAACTAATTTACACCGATTACAGAAAATAGAATATTTATACTTATAGTAAACTGTATCTTGAGAAATATGTTTGCAAGATCTGTAAATCATATACTTCCACAATATTTATAGAAATACTGTAAAAAGTAAAAGAAATAGTAAATATTTAAATACTACAAAACCTCGGTTGGGAGGAGCAAGGTCTTTAATTGCACAAGCATTAAAAAGGATCTTTATTCGCATAAGAGCTAAGAAAGATTATAATCCAAGCGAATCATTCATTACTTTGAATAAATAAATTTATAAATTTTTATATTTTTTTATTAGAAATAAAGATTGTAACTGTAACAATATCACTGCACAAAGAAAAAGAATTATTATAACATTTTAACATTATATTGTTTTTATTACATTAAGAGTACTCCTCACGAAATTAAAACTCAAGTGTGACAGTAAGAAAAAAAATTTTAGAAATTAAATTAACAAAATAAAGTTACCTTTCGTCGAACAAACTCAAAAAACCAGTGGCGGTTGTGTAAAACAGCTTTTAAATTTGTCCAACGAAATATGGCTTTTTTTGATACTCCGTGCGCAAAGCTCGATTTTGCGCACGCTCAAATAAAAAAGCGAATTCTAAATCTCGCTTTGTGCACGTCGTATAAAAAAATACGGTTCGATACATGAGCGAGGAAGTAATTTCAGCCTCGTGTAGCCTTTTCACCCTCGCTTCGTTCGGGCGCAAACATCCACATGAGGCTCAAATCACTTTCTCACACTAGTATCGAAATGTTCTATTATTGCTTATTTATTTCATCAAACATTTTAAAAATATTCTTGAATACTTTTTACACGTAGCGAAACTTTGATATAAGTTTTATTAAAAATCACACCAATAGTACACATGACTATTTCTGCTCCAGCTGTAATTTAACTACACTTTGATGAGGTCAACGTATTAGTGCTAATGAAAGAATTCTGAATAAAAAATTAATACATTATCTTTCTAGTTTTCTTGTCCCTGCAAGATGAATTAAAAATCTCAAAATCTCATTTAAACCATTTGTGAGCGAAAAACATATATATCATAATAATTCTTTTTGTTTGTGCTGCAATATTGTTAGTTATAATCTGTTTTTTTCTCAAACAAAAAAAGTAGAAGGTTATAAACTTAATTATTGCGCAAAATAATTAATTGGCTCGAATTATAATTTTTCTTTGCGCAGAGCGAGCAAAGGCTTTTCTTAACGTTCACGCAAATAAAGAACTTGTTTCTTTCAGCCACGCAAAGTTGTATGTAATGATGAGAAAAATAAGTGTAAAGGGAAAAGCTACATTATAAAATTGCCACTTGAGATCTAGTATTGTAATATTTCGTATTTCTGTAAGCCCACTTTCCGATTTGAATAAAATTCAAACAAGAAAATAATATGCATGTTAACGCTCAAACAACGTCGACGAAATATTTCTACGTAATCATCAAAATTTAAATTATTATAAAAATTTATCATGAATATTGCTGATTAACACAAGAAAGTGTCATATAAAAAACTTACTCAATCGCTGTAAGTTTTCTCCATATTTCGTCAATGCTGTTCATCCACAAAAGTTCATCTCCTAGTTTACACAAGCAAAATATATAATCGACGCAGGACAATCGTAAAAGTGCGCTTTATAATTAATATTATTTTTTACGATTTTTCTTTTCTTAAACTTGCAAGAAGAAATATTTTACAGCGACGTCTTCTTTCATCCGCCCTAATATTTATATCGATTTTACATGTATAATTATAATAAATCAGCTTAATTGCGGAAAAGTCTGCATTTTTTCTAGGCCAGTGCTAGCCATTTATATTATATAATTTTTAGTATTATTTATTTTCCTTAAAAAATACGTCCTAGCGCTGCAGCATAAAGTCGATTCGATTCCGCACAAAAGCAAACTTTTTTTTTGAGTCCACTAAACTCTTTTTCTTCGACATTTGACAAGTTAAATTAATGTTTCGATTCACTAGAAACCAAACATTGATTGTACAATTCGACTTAGCTTATTCTTTTGTCATGTTTTAACTTTATATTAAATTAAGAAATGATTGTTAGATTTCTAATAATTCATCAAAAGTGATTAGGAGATAAAAATTATTCTTCTTAAAAATTAATATAAAACTGTAGACAAGAATAATAAACTTTTAAAATTAGTTTCATTTCACTTTTAACCACGCATCTTATTCGCCAGTAATACTAAACAAAAATGCGTTAGAATCATAGATCGAAAAGGAAAAGCTCTAATCGAACTGCTCAGTCAACGTAGAAATCTCAGCTCGTCATAAAACGCACGCAGAACAAATCTTCCTTGCGCGTGTGTACAATGATATAGGTATGTGATGTCTCTTGTTTGTTCTACCGAGCGTCGTCGACGGAAACTATAAGAAAGCGTTTTATCGTAATGGCTTCTTTTCTCTCACTTTCTCTCTTACATTCATTCGACAGAATCTAGAAAAACGTAGCAAATAACGAAAAAGACACAGAGACCGCTTTGGAGACTCGTGATTATAAAACGCATTACTGTTTCAGTAAATAACACAAAGCACAAGAGAAGGGACTGACAATAAAGGGGCGAACCTCTCTGTCTCTCGCTTCCAGTTGGTGTACGTCAAGAAGCTTCTTTCACCATCGACCCCACGAGAGCTTGTACCGATTCAACTCTCTGAAGCACCGTATTAAAAGTCACACCCAGCAGCGAGAACTTAAGGAGAAAGAAAATGAGAGAGGGACTTGTCGGATCGTTCATCGCAGACATTTTAGTTCTCGATTATCTTCTTCAGCATGCCATGAACGACGAGGCCGAGTCGTTGCGAGAGCGCGCGGCCCGGCGCCTCGACCACCAGTACATTCTGCTGGCCCACTCGATTAACGGGGTCTGGAGAACGCCGTTGATTAGCTCCGCGGTCAGTCGGATCCGATAGATTATGGGCATGGGCGACGACGTTGTCAGGGGCGGCCGACAGCCGCCGCAGGACTGGCGTCTTGCACGCGAGTACCCATACGAGGTCTGTAATGTTAAATAGATGTCTTTTATTAATGAATGAAAATTAAAAAATTGTGAAGAGAATCGGTTGTACCTGATAGATAATGCTGAAATTATTATACTTATATTGGTACATTTATCTTTCGTTAGCAAGTAGCATAAAATAAATAAAAGCCTATGTTATCAGTAGATGTTTCTTTATGAAATCGGCGTTAATATAAAAAAAAACCCTCTTTGAGGAAGGAAATTCACGCCTCGATCGATGCAACATATCAATTTTAACTTTAAAATAGTCTTTCATTAAAATTTTATTATGCCACAACTTACGATAAAAAAATGTATTATTTCTTTTGCACGAATATTTATAAATTATTTTTTAATGTGCGGTTTTACATCGCTTAAATTAATATCACTAAACGTCACTTGAAGCTTGCATCACTTCCGCAATTAAATCTCAACTCAAAGTAGCAGACGAAACTTTTCTTTAACATTTTCGCAATTCTGAATACCAATTTTAGTTTTTCCTTGAACCTTATAAAGTATGTCCTTTATTTCTTACCTAGGAGTGATACGGAGTGACGTAGGTCGAGGGAAAGAGTCCCCGTCTGTTGCCAATCTCTCCATGCCACCAATGTTGATCCGTGCGGTCTGTCACAGTGATTACGTCGCCTCGCCTGAACTCGAGCTCGCCGGGCTCTTGTGGCGTGAAGTCGTACAAGGCTTGCACCAGGCACTGCAATTCAAGAAAGAAATCCATGAAACAATGCATACATGAGGTAATTAAAACACAAGATTAACGCACAAGTTAAAATCTCGTAAATTTACCGACTTGTTTTGTTATCGCTACAAAAATCAAAATAATAAATGACAAAGATTCTCCACGACAAACTCATACCATCATAATAATACTAAATCTGCTCTGTTATCCCTTATTTCTTTTTAATCAAAGTAATAAAGACACCAATATCTTATGGCCCTACTTCTTGCAGCTCGAAAAGTTCGAGCAGTTGGCAATTAAGCGATTTCTCGTTCGACAAAAAATCGCTCGCGCGTGCACTCGCGCCAGCGTTACGTTGGCTCAAGGCCGCGATCGCGACGGTTCGCTTTCGTAATTGCGCGAGCGCGGCCTGCAATTGAGCGCGAGCGCGCGAGATTCTCCTTATTTTTTTCTTCATCACTGGCGAAGTTCTCTGCGCCGTTCTCTTCGTCGAGTGGAAACGCGATATACTGTATCAATTTTAACTCTGAATGCTGCACGATTTTAGCACTTCGCGTAAGCGTAATTATTGATAGGTCAGATACTTGATTGCTTAGCACGTGGCTCAAAAAATTAAAGTAGGCAAGTCATTTCAAAAATCATTTTTAACGAAGATAAATTGATGCGACACAGTCTAGTTAGTGAAGACTACATTGTCGTAGATATCTAAATAACACGTTATAAGTTTTAGGTATGTCAAAGACTTCTAAATGCGCAAATAATTATTCAGAAACATCAAATATGAACGATCATATTAGAGTAATAATTTTGTAATAACTTTAAATTTACAAATTTTATGTTTAAGTATTTTTAAAATAATTTTGATGTTTTTTTTCGTATATACCTGACAAAAATTGTTACTTCCATTAAAATTCCTTACACTGGATGTTCTAAAAGTATTTCTTTAAAACCTTGGTTTGTCACTTAAAATGTATTTTGCCTTGATATCATTCACGAAATGACTTAGTTAGCAAATTTAAAAGGCTCGTGGAACCAATTTGTTATTGGTTAACAAATATATTTAATTTTCTACAGTATATATTTAAAATTTTCAAAATAGTTTAATTTATATAAGAATATAAATTTTTTACTTTTCATAATTTCTTGAAGATATTATCAAATGAATATTTTATAAATTACTCTTTATTAAAGTAATAATTTTATGATATCATAGTTAATTATTCAGAAGTCAAACATAAATTAGTTGATTGTTTATGCCTCCGAGACTAGTGTTATTATTCTATCTAGACTAATCAAGCTCTATTTCATAAGTTAATTATGAGCCCCAAAATGTTGTTTTTACATCTCTGTAACGTGCTTATGCTGCATCTTCTATGAACATTATTCGTCATTATAGCACAATTTATTATATTAAAGAATATTAACTTATTAAAATTCATCATGAATACCCACTAAAATAGTCAGCAGCAGTTATTATTGAAAAGTTCAAAGCGAATATTAATTAACATTTCATAGCAACGTTTGTACAACATTATGATACGACCGATCACCTCAATGAATCAATCTGATAAGAAACCTAAATCGATGACTAATCAGTTTCAACTCTCCCCTCCATTACCTTCTTATTTTCACACTTAAAAACAGGTCGCAGCACCCAAATGTTTTAACGAGACTATCTCAATTCTCCAGTATTTATACTGTAACTCCTCAAAAAATCCTTTTATCTCAAAGCAATTATTAAATCTACCTCTTCGGGCACCATATCGCGCAGCTTGACGTCCTGGGAGCGCGATACCGAGGCCGTGCGGTGGTACTCGACGAGCTCGTTCAGACTGCTAAACTTGACGACCCAGAGGAAGAACTTGCCCTGGGCATCCCGCAGGACTTTGAAGTGCTGCACGCCGTCTGAACACCTGGTATAGAGAAGACAGGAAATCGATTACAACGTGGCTCGTTTCTTTTATATTTTTTTATTATTCAATTGAATAGGAGAGACAGACAAACGTGGAATAAATTAGCGTTAGTGAATGTTTGCTTTTATTGGAAATAAGTCTGGCGCTTTAATTACGCCACGGTGACGAGGAAACTTGAAAAAAGAATTGCATGCTTTTTTTCTCGGAGGAAGCACTGTAAAGTAATTGAAAAAAGCGGAGAATGAGTTGAGAAATATGCTAATAGATTAGAAGAACAACTTTTTTAATTTAATTTTCATTAAGAATATGAAAACTTTTAATTAAACTGAAATTAAAAGAACTTGACGAATACGTGAGTAATGTGAACCTCATAAGTATTGAAGTTGTAAGTTAAAAATTTGTAAGCTAAACTAACATTTTGAAGTAGGTACGTTATTACCCAGAGTAATACCTTGGTTATGTAATTCCTTTAAAATACATTTTTAACGTCATAATTAATGAGTTCTTGTTTACATGTGAAACTAAAAAATACTTCAACTTAATTGAGCACAAAATCCTACATAAATTTATATTCTAAAATTCCTTAAACTATTTTATAAACGCATATTTCAATATAATAATTTTCAACTCTAAGTGCTTCCAAATTAGAATAAATATCGAAAGATCTTGAATGGATAATTAATTTTGAAGCAATTTCTCGCGACCGAAAAGGGCTGACTCCAAACGAGCTCATTGTTTGTTCTCATTTCCATACAATTATGAGCCTATTGATCATTTTAGTTTTGAACCTTGAGGTTCGCTTCACATAAAAGAACAATGAAATGTATTGTTTAATCAAGAGAGAAATAGTTCAATTAGTTAGGCGATAGAGACGAAACCGAGTCAAACGGCGCAAAATAGACGTCGCATCCAATTCCATCTTCGTCATGGCTAAATTAAATAAAAGAAAGAATTCCACTGTTCTTTTATTAAGATAATCTTTCCAGATAGCGAATTTCGAAGATTTCCATAGCTTACTTGACTGATAAGGAAAAGTCGCCGGGCGAACTTTCGCTGATCCTGATGAGGAAGGCGCCCTCGTGTTTATTCATCAGTAGCCTCTCGGCGTCCGCTCTGGTTATCCTGCCGTAGTACCAGCTGAAAAAAAGAAATAGATTCAGTTTAAATTTAAAGTAAAAGAAATTTTTTCTGTAGATAATTAACTTTTAGTTTTTTTTTAATTCAAGATTTTAATATTTCCAAGATAATTTTTTTCAGTTATAAAATAATACAGAACACTCTTTTCTAATTCATTGAATGTTTTTCAAAATTTCAGTGAAAAATGCCTTTGGTTGTAGCAAATGTTATCATTTATGAAAATATTATGTCTGTTGATTAGATTATATTCAAATACGTGCAGTTGGACGTCATTATCTCATTTTCAATGGTAAACAAATTGACATTCGGTTGTAAAAATTCGTATGACGTCATCTTTTTTATGTAAAAATTTTTAACTGTATAAATTAGTATAAACTGTTAAAATACTGTATAAATTTATGTGATTTCATAAAATAACTAAATAAATCCACTTAAAAGGGACCTTTTATAATATTAAGTCGTTTCTATTCTAAAACGATTGCAATCTAAACAAATACAGTTCTAATTGCTTCTATTTATTTACATTCAAGTTATTTTCTATAATTATGGATATGTGTTTAGATATGAACAGTTATTTCACGAAATTACGAAAAATTGACTAAACTTGTTATATCGGGAAGAAGAAAGATATAACGACAGATTATTACATAATAATATAATACGATAGATATACTAGAATTAAATAATAGAATAATTAAAATAGAATATACTTTATTAAACAAGTAATATTTTTTAATTTCCTTTACTTTAAAGTACAGCTTTATTTTTATTTATGCAAGACGTACTAGGACAGGAAAAGGAGAGGGTAAATAGGATAAGTCCACTGCTGATCCAGTTCTCGAAGACTTATGAGGAGAAGTCATGTTTTACTAGTCTGTTGCAAAAGAAAAGAGTATATCTTAAAGATATAGCCATGATTATATTCGTATTTAGTACTTAAATAAATTACTAAGTGCATGGTTCTAATTCCTTCCCTTTGATGTTGGTACCTATAACGCCAATTTTCCAAAAACACGAAAAATGGGTTCATGCAGTTATTTTCAGAAATCACAGAAGTATGCTACTAAAGTAGAAAACGCAATTGTAAAAAGAATGTGTGATGTAACATACAAAATGTGTGTTATAATCTTTATTATCCGTCCATCAATTCAATGAAAAAAAAATATGTCTGATAATTTTTTAAATTGTATAATCTTTAATTAACGCAATTTTTATACAAATTGCTAATTAGATTTTATTGATATTCATCGTTCATACGAACAGCTAATTAAAAGTATCATTACTTTATAAAATTTATTTACTCACTCGTGGTTTTTCATTTCTATGTAGTTACTGGGTATGAGACCTTCTCGAGAATCAAGTTCTGCTCTGTACCAGTTCATGTCGTCCTCCATGTTGAGGATCTGAAATGAAAAGAAAAAAGTTTTTTAAAACGTTGAGTCAGCAGCATGTTCTACAGTTGTAAAGTGCATTCTAAACCGGAAAAAGTTTATTTTCTTATAATCTTTAATAAAAAGCCCTTTATTCAGGCTTTTTTTATAGTTTACCATATATTTTTTATAAATGTATGTATTTATGTATGTTTATATACCCAAAATCCATAAATTATTTATGAAAACATTTGTACGATAATCTGCAATTCGAAAAGTACGCAGTTTTTAAATTGGTGATAACGTTTGCGTAGCTCTACAGAATTTAAAAGTCGACTTTAATCTCGCCTTATCGATAAGCAATTTCAAACATTTCAAAGTCTTTTATTGGCTACGCAACTTCTCCTCGAGTGTATACAGTATAAAAAAGTCCATCGTCATGAGGAAAAATAAAACGTACGAATCAATGACATCTATCTAAACAATCATAAATCATTTTAATAAAAGAAGAATTTTGAAAGCGCTCAGAAAACATTTTCACCGAACTAACCCAAATTTTAACGATAAACGCAGACAATTGTTTACATCCAAAAATAACACAAGCCCAGGCTAATCGATCACTATCTTCCTTTATAAATAAAACATTGATAGCAAGCATCCGACATACCAAAACCAGATAAAACAAAAATCAAGCGTGACAGGCCGACAACTCATTGCTTTCGAAATGCCAATCCTCAATCTAAACTTAGAAGCCGCTCGCACAACACCCCACTCTGACAACCCGGCGAAATTCCTCGAAACAACAAAGTTCCCCCCTCGATTAGCCAACGAAAAATCAAGCGCTCATCGCTCGGAGCGGCTATTTACAAAACAGCCCCGCCGCGCGGGGGGGAGCGAAAAATGTGTATATTTGCGCGCTCCTCTTCGCTTCGTTATCATCGCGCCTCTAACGTAGCAATGCAATAGCGAGTTTCTATTGCCACAACTGAGCGCGCGGCTTTCGTTAACAGTTGGCGGAGCGACCTTCGGCGCGCAGCAGCGCTGCGATAACGACAAACCTGGAATCCGGCTCTCGTTACCGCGAGCTTTTCCAATGTCGAATTGTGCGTATGTCGGGATTTGGTGAATTTTGAGATGTTTGCCAGGTTTTGTCGCTTGGAAAATTCGAGGGGACAGCGTGTTAAAAATCGTTGTTTTCGACGGTTATTGCCTTGGTTTTGTGAGCGGTGAAATGACGCAGAGATAAAAGCTTGGCTTCGAGGAAAGAGATATGTTTTTGTTTTGTGCAGTTTGTAGAGCTTTGGTTGAATTTAGTAGATCGCTAAAGTGAAGTTTGATCGGTTTAAAGCAGAATGTATATTTATGGCACGAAACGAGAATGTTTCTCTTCGATTGAGCAACCCTATTTTTTCCAATGACATTTACGTATTCATTCATAATTTTAACATTCCTTCCGTATGCAGACCTGATTCATATCGAACCTATACGAATTGTAAATTGTAACTTCGCCCAAGAATTTCAGTGAAACTTCTGTAAAACTTGAAAGCAAAATCATTTATTTAAAACATTCGACTGTAACAGCGTTAAACCAAAGCAGTGAAGCATCGAGCTGATCTCACGTAAAACCAACGCGAGAAGACACAAAAAGAAAAATGCAACGAAACAATTCCAGCAGGGAATCGCGACCTCGGACGCCGCGAAAATACCTGATTCGCCGCGGTCCTTGCTTCCGTCGTAAACGCGGAATATCAATGAAACGAGAGATGGACAGATCCGCAGGTCTTTTGTCCAGGGCTTTACTGCATTCGCGTCATGCCTGCGCGTCGACGAAGCACCTGCAAGCCACTTTGCAATGATTTCCCCGGAGAGCCGGCCAAATCTTTCAAATTTGCGAAATCATATATGTTTGGACAAGTAGTTTGATAAATTAAATGCTTAAAAATGATGACTATATTATTGGATATAAGTAAGAAAAAGTTAGATATTCTTCTAAAATAAATGCTCTCGTAGACTTTTGCTGATTAAAGGACATACTGTGGTTTCTCATCTTTTCAGATTTAGATTCTGACGTGAAAGTCTGATAATTCTACACGAAATCAGTCCATTTAATTATTTATTTTTCCTTCTCGATTCTCATAAGATTGTGCCCGACATTGAAGCACGTAAAACGTAAAATGCATTCGAAATAATTGATGAATAACCTCTTTCCGCCACGTATTATCAGGCCGAATTCACAGCCAGAGCCGTAATCCAGATCGAGGCCTCGGCGGAGCTGTAAAGCTCCAAAATACCCGTCTACATTATTCGCAGGCATTGAATTTCATTACGGCGAAAGCTCCACGGAAATACACCTGCGCTCGGCGACGCTCGCCCCGAATATTCGCCCGCGTTTCCGAAATATCCTCGCAGCGGAGAAATTGTTGCCTGTACACCAAAACTGAGAGAGAGCTGGTGTGTGCGGTGGCGAAAGCTTAGGTGTCTCGTAGCGCGCAGCTTGCGAATATGTTACGGATTTTCATTATTCATGTTAATGGTAAGATGAGAGGAATACTGGAATTCAGGAATTTTTTTTAGTGGGGTAAGAACAGTTTCTAATTTTTTCTTATGATTGTGATGAATAATGATTAAACGTTTTCTTTTTTACTACTAAAGTCTGATATAATATCGATTACGTTACGTACGTTCTATTTTGTCGGCATATTTTAAGATGATTAAATAAAACTTCGATATTGTTTCTATAACGGCGACATTGATGACTTAAATTTGTTTAAATAAGAATAGAAAGTCTTAAAATCAATACTCATTTATTTAGCTACTGCCGCCGACCCTCTAAAGTTAGCCTGTGCGATCCAGAAGCCAGACAATATTGATGGGTATTTATATCGTACAGACGTTACTGATGAAATCGATTGAACATTTTATTAGCGTATATATTTTCCGGGTTATTACTCCTATTTTTTCTAGTTATTGGTTCTTTTAAAAGTTTTGTGATTAAATATTACGTTTATATTAATAAATGAATAAAATATAAATAAAATATAAATCGTGCGGAAATTTTACCACGTGCCATACGTTTAATATACCGATAACCATGTGCAATACGTTTTGATGTAAGTATTGAGCAACAATTTTTATTTAATTTTTGTGCCGTACGCAAAATTTATCCATGAATTTCATATGTGCAATTATATGCAATATGTATATGAATGTATGCTCCGAAATAATACGGTCAAATCAAAAAACGTTTAATTGATTCAATTTAGTCTTCTTTCAAAGTAATACTAAACTTTTTTGTCACTGTACACGTGTGTAAATTATTGCAGTGTACTTAAAGTTTTTACATTTTTTATATGAGTTTTTAAAAAAATAATATTAAAGATCACGTAATAAAAAATCAACATTTTAAAAAATAATATAAAGCGACATGAATTTTTTAATAACACCTTTGCGAATACATTAATAATATTTCTAAATTGTTGATAGACTGCAAAAAATCTTAATGTAAGGTCTTTAAAGCATTAAACTGTCTGATGAAAAAAATCAAATCACGAAAACTTCTATAATTGGTGCTGTTAATGTCGTAAAATTACAATCTTACCGCGAATTTACATTACATGCCCCAGTTTTTTTGCTAAATATTCCAGTTGTATCTATCGTGCCTACTCCAGTACTTTCACGCAAGTATGACTCATCGATGACTCATAAGATTTTATTATTTTTAAATTCCTTTTTAATTCATTTAAAAACTGATAAATCGAAATTTATTTTGCATACGAATTCTCCTTAATTTTGAGTTTCTATATGCTTCATCAACAAAAAAATGTATGTAAAAAATTTTACTTTGTATACAAACTTAGATTACAAGTTTCAATAAGATATGATTAATTGTAATTATAATTTAAATATTTGAAAATATTATTTATCTATTTATGGTTATTTTTTATAAATAGATTGTATACTATAAATGTTAAACTGAAATATGTCAAATAATATTAAAAGAACATGAAGAGTTCAGTAAAAGTAATTCAGTAAAAAATTCATGCTATCTAAAGAACCAAAAATAATCGGCAGAAACGTTTTTAGGCCACGGATTAATAAGTCATCCCACAAAATGTAAATTGGACGTATTTAAATTTATAATTGTCCTGCCGAAACACAAATAATCCATGTTCCTTCAATTATTACTCTGTAACTAAAAAATAAACAAGCCAATCCAGAAACAATTAAACATAAATATTCATCTCGCAAAAAATTAAGCATCTTGTCAAAAAACACAAACGCCCAATCAAAACAAATCCATTAAACATTCACCAACACCACTAAAAAATAACTGTTAAACTCGGGGCAAATATTTTTCCATTCATCCTCAATAATATTCAAGCTCGCTCAAAAACAGTCGACATACCGTGTGCCGGCAGCAAAAGCAAAGGAAAAAAAAAGCCGGAGAGCGTCATGCCGGCTAATTGAAAGCCAGCGAAAGAGGAAAAATGAAAAGGAGAAAGTCTATGCTCGCCGATGTTTGAATGGAAATAGGCAAGGGAACAACGCAGCGCCGCTGCCGCTGACGCGAATGCAAATTGAAAAGGAGAACGCGAGAGCTCGCTCCCGTTGAAAAATTAAAAAATACAGCTCGCCATTAAGCTTAATTAAAGCTCGAGCTTAATTCAGAGCGCGTATGCACCTCTGCAATCAAAGTGGGTTTTGATAAAAAAAAAAGAAGCGCGAGAGAGAAAGAGCAAAGTACTTTCTTTTTTCTTGGCGGCGTTCGCCTTTATGATAAACACTCAATTTGTTTCGTTTGGCGAATGAAAATGCAGCAGCTACGGAGCGAACAATGACCGAGGTGTTCGCTCTCTGTCTTTTCGAGTGCGTTTTTAGTCAGGTTGCGCTGGGAGTTTCACGAAAGCGACGCTCCTGTGTTCTATTATGAAGAAAGCGGAGCGGAATGCTAATTAATAATTTTAATTCTCACATAATACTTATTTTTAGAAAAGCCGAAAAGCAGAAAACTAGTCTAGCTCGCGAAATTATTAATAAATAAAAACGGGTGCGATAAGACTTGCGCGCAAGCCAGCAGGGCAAATATATATTCAGGTACACAAACATTACGTCAGCGAGGCCCGAATACTTTTTTTTTCGACGAGAATAACGCGGACAGCCGAGAAAGAGGCAAATGCGTCAGCGGCTCTCCTCGATTATTACCTGGCCGCGCGCGCCGAGTTTTTTGCTAACGCGAGCATACACAGCGCTGATACGATGGAAAATCGCGGAGGGAGTTGGTATATCGACGGTTCCCGGAGCAGCTCGCCGATTAAAGTGTCTTTCGCGGAAGATGAGGAAGGATTTCAGAATGCTGGATCGGTTGAGCGAGATGGTTTATTTTATGGGTTTTGATAGGTTTTGTTTATAATAGGTGATTAATCGAAAGTTTTTGTGGGTAAGAATAATGATTTATAAGTTGATTAATGTTGTAGATCTGGAAGGTTAATAACTTATATAGTTAAATATGTTATCGTTTTGAAACAGAATTACATGTTTGTTTGCATTTAAAAATTTAAGATGATAAGTGATGAGATCACTGAATGCTTTATCTGATACAGTAACGTATTTACAAAAGTATGCCTGCGCTTGTGACACAAATTTCTGTCATACTCGAAATTCTTTATCTTCGGCTTAAACATAAATATTGTGGGCTTAATTTTAAGATGTTCTGGAACCTGCAGATGATATTATTTTAATTAAAATAACAATTTTTGGTCTTAATTTTAAGATATTCTACAAAAGTGAATTTCCTTTTATAAAACGATTACTTTTATAGCTGTTTTTTTTTTTTATTAATGATAAATACCCATGGGATACACTATTTTACTCCAAAAGCCTAATCAATCGCTTGATGGATGAGCCACCATCCGATCAAATTCCCCAACCAACGAACAAACAACAATCTCTCCTAAAAGTCCTTTCTCATTTCCTCTATAAATATAAACCTATTAAACATCAAATCCATCAACCAGTCCCACACCGACAAATCATCCAACTATCATAATCCCATCCCAAAAAAACCCACGTAAACAATCTCAAAGCCAACCGGCAACACCAGCCCCTCCTCATCAACCAACGAGCCTCTCCTCGTCAACCACCAAAAAAAAAACCTCGCTGCACTCTCAAGCAGACCGAAAAATCTTGGCCAGCCATCCGTAACCGAGCTTGAAATGCACTCGCGTGCTCCCGCGTAAAAAGCCTCCCTCGCGCTGCATTCTCCTCCCCTTCGCGCAAAACAAACACAAAAGCCTCTCTCCTGAAAATGCACAGAGAGGCTCTCTTTCTATAAGGCTCTCTCTCTCTCTCTCTTTGGACCGAAAAAAAAAGAAAAATAAAAGGCGTGAGAGTGCTCTCCGGAGAGCAAGGGAGAGAGAGAGAGAGAGAGAGAGAGAGCGGCTGGCGCACGTTGGAAAGTTCGGGATATCTGCTGCTCGCGGGGGAGGCGGGGTCGGTGCAGCAGCCCGAGGAGGGGGAGGGGTCAAGAGACTCCCGCGCGCGACGAACTCGTCCGCGAAAGAGCCTGGCTCCTTCGGAAATCGCGCTCCACTCTCTAGGTATGCGAGAAGCGGAGAGGCTCCTTTTCGGAGAGTGTCGTGGGAGATTAATAACGCGCGGTCCGCCTGCCTCTTTTCGGAGAGAGCTCGTGTATAGGCGCTGTTTATGCATCATCGAACGCGGAGAGAGAGAGGTTTGTCTCTCTCCCTCTTTCTCTCGCTCTGTGGACGGCTGGTACGGGCTCGCACACGGAACTGTACGCTCGCGCACAATAGCTATTTTAAGAAACGGGTGTGAGAGAGAGAGAGAGAGAGACTGGCGAGCGCGCTAGGTAGACTGGCCCCAACGTCGGCAGGGGGGGAAAGGATAAAGCAAGAGAGAGAGAGAAAAGAAGCAGAATCTTCGAGAGAGCTGCAGATACTAACCTTAAGGACCTGGCTCCTGCGGAAGCTGAGCTCGTCCTCGGCGGTCGCGTTGAAGTCGTGCTTCGCGATCGCCTCCATTCTCGATCGAGAGAAAGCCGCACACGAGAGCGCACAGACTGGCACAACACTCACACACTCACCGCGCGACACTCACTCGCGCGCGCACTATAAGGACAGAGAGGAGAGGTTAGGTCTCCTCTCTCTCTCTCTCTAACTCGCGCGTGCCCGCCCCGAGTACGCGCCTCCTGGACTTAACCTGAGGCTTGGATACTCTTAGCGGTGGGTTTACGCAGCGGAGAGGAGGTTATATATAAGCCCTGCCTCTCGGCGAGTTCTCTTCTTTCTCTCCGACTGTCCGCCGCTAGAGACGGAGAGAGAGAGAGAGACACGTCAATGCACAGTGCTCTCTCTCTCTTGCACAGACACACACACACGCGCGCACAGATGTATACACAGAGACACAGAAGCGCGACGTATGTATATAATCTTGTTTCTTCTGAGCGCGCGTTCCAGTCTCGATTTTTGTTTATCTCCTCGGCGCAGCTTCCCTTCGAGAAGAAACGGAGCCGCGTGCGGGCTTGCCGTGAAATATTCTCCTTTTGCAGACAGTCAGACAGAGAGAGAGAGAGAGGGAATATATAGATCCCGCAGAGGCGCCGCGCTCGGGGATTTCCCAGACTCCCCTCACGACTTGAATCTTCTCTCTTGTAAAACACACGCTCGGCGGCGGATTCGTCGGTCACGTCGACGACGAGAGTATATAGCCACCCTGTATAGACGGATCCGCTGGCGGGCACTACTGGTTGGATGGGCCGCGGCTATTGTTATTTACGCGCACCGAGCGGAGCGGCGCCAGCAGCAGTCCATCGTCCGTCGTTATCAGGCGTTACACTCTCGGGCTCGTCGAGCTCTGCTGCTAAGCTTGCTTCTCGGCTCTTCGGCTATTCCCCCCTCCCCGACAAGCGCTGCCAGCGCGCATCGGAGTCGCGCCCGCACGACGACGCACCCACACACGCAGAATGATGGGAGTGTGTATAGTTGATGGGTAAACTGACCGTGCGTTACGAGGCCGCCTACGTGTGGATATGTACCTTGAGATAGGAGAGTTAAATTATAAGTAGTTTGAGCTGCTGCGGATTTGTCTTTTTTATTTTAGGTCGAAAAAGGCTGGATAAGACTTTGCTGTGGATTTTTAATTAAGGATCAAGCGCAGCGGAGAGTCGAGCTCTTTAAACTCAGGGACGTCACATGACGGTCGCGAAGCCGTAGATTTTCACGCTGCGAACGAACCTTCACTCTCGCCTCTCCTATACTCTCTCCGTCTTCTTGTTTTGTCCGCCCGATCTCTCGATCGGCAACGAAGAGGAGCTTTGTAAGATCGAGCGCTCGCTTAGAATATATGACAGATCCGTCAAGCTGCGGGCGTGTGTATAATAGACGAGACGCTCGTGGGATTCGAATTTTCGGAGCTGACCGTTTTATGGAGCGATCCGCGATGTATAGCTATATAGAGGAGCGGGGACGCAGCGGCGCATGCGCTGGCTGTGAGAGTGTGATGTGTGGGTACACAGCAGGTATACGTGTAGGTATATATACTTGCCGGACTGGAGTGCGGAGCGAGTTGGCTGACCTCGAGGTGGGGGGATGCTTCTTTGTCTTCTCTCCTTTTTCTAGGTGGATATATGTGGACGAAGTCGAAGTTATATGGAGGCTGCGCTGGGTTCGATGGTAGTTTGAGGGTGGATTTACAGGGGTTTTGATTGGGGTTTTTAGTTTTTAGAGGATGTGATTGATTTTGAAATTGTGGTGATTGCTGGGTTGGTTTGAGACTATAATTTGGATAAAAAGAAAATATTTTTAATTCAATTTGTTTCCTTAAAGAATAAATTAGAGATTTTACGAACACGAAGAATAATGATACATTAAATGCTACTGTAATCTACAGAAAATGTAATACATCTCAAAATATAATATAATTATATATATGAATTTATTTTAAATATATTTTTCTAAAAGAATATAGTACTATTTGACTTGTTCTCTCTCTGTTAAAAAAATAGTTTTTACAAAAATTTAGATTATATTTTATGAATTTCATTATTTTATATTCTAAGCAATGTAAAACTCTCTTTGTTACAGAAAGAGAATGACCACTTTTTAGAATTTTTTCATTCTTTCAAAATTAACGTCATGCTACTGTTTTTCATTGAAATAACAATTTAACGTTGAGAAATTTTACGGAACACTAAATTAAAAAAATGTGTTCTCAAACATTTTATATCTTATTATTTTCACTTTGTTTTAATGAGGCTACTACATTTTGTAGCAACTATACAAGGATCTTTTTTCATTAAAGAAAATACAAGTAGTTTTTCGTTGAAACTGTAACTTTAAATTAATAATATCTAGAGAAATTTCAAATCATAAAAGTTTTATAATCATAAAAAAACATAGTAAGAGCATCTTAAATCAAATTGATTTTAATTTTGTATAGACTTTTAAATTTATACTTCGCGATGCGATTTTGACTTTAATAAAATTTTCTATTATTTATACGACGTATAAGGCATCAGAATCTGTCTTCGTTTCTTTACTAATAATCCTAGCAAGCAGTCAAGGGGAAAAAGACATTCTTTTATCATATAAGCAATAAAATCATAATGAAGAAATATTTGCTGGAATAAACTACTTATATTAATCATAAGCGTGGAAAGGGGGGAAAATAGTATAATTTCAAAAAATTAATTTTTCACTTATAAGGAAATAACGTTTGTACTATTTTTTATAAAAATTTTTTAAAAGCACATATTAATTTTAATTTAGTTATAAAAACTGAATAAACTTGTACATTATAACAAGGTAAAGAAAAACAATTTTTATAAAAATTCGTATTTTGATTTTTTTAGAATAAAAAACTTTGAATGTAAAAGACGTCCATAAATAAATCATCTGCAATTGTGCTTTAAAATCACTTTAACAATTTAAAAACTAAAGTCACTTCGGTTTATGGTAAACAAATAATAAATGAATCACATTTTTGTTATACATATATATATACATATACGCACTATGTATAATTTAAGGTAGAGTGGAGAACTAGGGAGAATGGAGAATAATGAAGCATTTACGAATAGTAGAAAGCGCTATCTACTGAGTTGAATTTGTATGAAGTCATAGTGCATACACGAGTGCATTTAGAAAATTTTATCAGCTGACGCTTTGAATTTTAAAAGAATTTAAACAGGACAATTTTTAAAGTAGACTTAAACAGTAAATGTTCTAATATTAATATTTTTAAAATTTCCATTTGATTTTTAGAGAAATATTGCTGTTTGCTTTTCATAGAATTTGTATTCAATTTTTATTTTGCTTTCTCACAAATTGTTTTAATTATTAGTGTGCAACAAGCATTAACAATAAAAGGCACAAGTAAAATAATGTTAAAAACAGTTTCAGCGCCTAAAAAAATTCATATAATTACATATAGATAATTTATCAGTCTTCTGAATTCTAAATAAACAATAATATATTTAAGCACATTATTTTTCTGCTTAAATATTCTCATAAATAAATTTTATTTAAAAAAGACATATTTACTATTTTTCCAACATAAAAAGTTATATAGTTGTTACTCCATTTCACCCGACTATATACACCATTATAAGTTAATACTTTTAAAGCTAAATAATTTTTATATTTTTGAATACAGCTTGCAACTCTCTTCGCCACTTCTATAAATTTAGCAATAACATAGAGTAACGTTCTTGTAATAATCGAGAATAAAATTAAATCATAAAACGATAAAAATCATTTCATATTAACGACAAGAGAACTTTACTCTTAATCGCTTCCTTATATTCCCCACTCTCCCATTCATACACTTTCAGCTCGCAATAAAACGTTTTACTATCCCTCAAACTCACGTGATCAAAGAAACATCCAACAGCCAATCCACCCTCACCCGAAAATTACACAGCCGACACTCTCACACCCATAATAACCAGCCAAAGTGTCCAAATCCCCGACTCGACAAACTCATTATTACAGATAACGCGGCGCTTCCCCTATATAAGTAAGCGCGAATTCGCATCAATAATTCCAGAGCGGCGCGGTTTAACGCCGCCCATAATTACCACCCGCTCAACACGGGCCAGCCTCGTTCTCACGCCAGTTTACCCCCGCAGCACGAAAACGAGACGCTATATCCCGTCTCGCGTGTGTATATAAGCGCGCACGTGCCGTTGAATTGCCTGTCGATGTGTTTAAGCCACGCGACGTGGTAATTGATTTATATATATGGATATCTGGGCTGTTTAAAGGTTCTTCTGAGAGTAGGGTACTTGAGATAGTGAGATGAGAGTGGTTAGGATCGCTGGGTGGTCTGCGCTCTGTGGGAGAGCTGAATTTTGTTTTGGTTAGTGGATAGAGAGAGTTTTGTAGAATGGGATGGGTTTTAAGTTTGATTAGGAGGACAAATTTTAGGGATTGATGAAAGGAATAAGTGATTTGTGAAATTTGCGATAAGTTTGTTGCTAGATGATGACTAAGAGGAACTGTTAAAATCGTCAAACTGTTTTGATTAAAAAATAGTTTTGTGAGTTAACAGATGATTCATATATTTTACTTGATAAGGTTTATCTAATAACAGATTTTTATCGCTACTACATATAGCAAATCAAGTTCTACAAGTTTACGATATGTTTATTTCACTGGTTTAGAAATATACTTTGCTTTAAAAAGCTTTGTTTATATTTTGTTTCAATGATGCATTCTTTCTACTTAATCATCCAACTTTGTTCGAAAAACGTGAATATATTTTTATCATGAATAACAAGGTCATTTTCCTATGTGTTTGTTTTTCAATATTTCATTACGCAGCCGATTCAAGATTTAGGTATTTTCATAAACTAAATTCCTGCATATATTTCATTTAGTCATACATGCGAGCTCCAGGAAAGTGAAAATCTACGAATATTTTCATTTTATTTCAACTTCAATAATATATTCCAGGAAAGTTAAATTCAAGAAAATATGTGCGCTTTCTATATGCCATTGAGTTGAAGTAATATACAATCCTTTTACTGGCATTATTGGAAACTTCAAACATGTTTACGACATTTTGACTATACAATAAAAAGTTTATTAATATTTCATATTGCTACCGAATGCTCGAAGAGTATTTCAATAAAATTGACAATATTTTTCAGACGGTTATTTATTTTGTAGTTACACTTTATGAATTTAAATCAATGTGATTCTACAAAATTAAGCAATAAACATCATCGTAGAAACTGCAATTTTATCAAATCAAGTATAATTTCACAGTAACAATCCTAGTCCCCATCAACGCTCAAATAATCTCGTAAAAACCGCATCCTCCTCTAATTACCCGAAAAAAAACAAAAATTTCCCCACACACCAAACTTACACCTTTACGACTCACGACCAACCTCCTCAAATAAACCAAGACAACATTATCTCGCACGCGCGGCCTAATTACGGAAAATCTCGGAAATCGCGAAATTCGCACAAGTATCACGTTTTACGCGATTTACGTAACCCGAGAGAGCCAGTCGATTGTCGGTCCAGCTCAATTAGCTACCGAATTGTGTGCGCACTAGGAAAAACCCGCGCTCTCGTTACAATGACACAATTGTTGCAGGTATTCCGATGGAAAATTTTTGACGGTAATGGCCCCGGCGTGAGCTCGACATGCTCCTGAGCCATGTAATTGACTCTTTTGATTTCATGTGCCTAGTGTGAAGGATGCGTTTTTAGCTGCGTGGAGTTTTTATTTTAATGTCTTTGAATTGTCGGAGGTTCGATATGTAATTCTGCTTTGCGATATTTTATTCTATTTTTAACAAAGTCTTGGGTTTTTCAGTTTTTAAAAATTTATATTATCCTCAATGCTATTTTATTCAAATTTAAATCAATTAATTGAGTATGTACGGGTTCATGAAACTATTAATATTTTCCTTATCATGCATTTACGGCTATAACAATCCACATAAAAATATCTTCACCTCATTTAAAAAAGCAATTAACACGCCACTATCCAAGCGCCTACTCCCACCAACTCCAACCAAACCACTGCCCTCGACAATTTCTACAAAAATTTACAATTGAAAATCCGCGCTAAAGTCGCGCAAACAAGGCGAAAAGTCGCGAGCAGCGCGAGAACGAGCTAGGAACGCTGCCAATCTCGTCCCGGATTTAAACGAGCTTCCGCTCGGCGCTCGCTCGTCCGCGCCTCCAATCAAATTGTGTCGCGCGCATCGAATATTTATGATTAGACGCGAGTAGGAAGCGGAGGAGCGCGCCTCCTTTTTTTATCGTTCCGGGGAAGTTGATACTGGAAAGTTTGAAGAGGAATGGCGTTTCGTGACTTGTTTTTTTGGACTAGTGTGAATAGAGGCGAATTGAATGCGTGTATTATAGATGGTTTGAAAGGAAGTGGTTGGGTTTAGGTGTTGTGGGTGTAGAGGAAAATTCATTTTTGTTGTTTATTGATAGTAGTTGAAAATGTGAGAGACTTGATAATAGATGCATTTTTAATAATCATCAATGTTGTACTTTTTTAATATTATTAAATTTTAAGAATTCTTACACAAACTATTGCATAAACTGACTGACTACAAGTTTAACGAGCATAATCTGTTAATTTCTTGCCAATTTAAGGCTTCCTAAAGTAATGAACAATTATTTTTAAGTTAAGAACAAAATATTATCCTCTATTATAATAACTGGAATTCTTTGATGAATATTGCATATTTTCATTTCTTCCAAAATTCACAGTACTGATACTATGACCTTAAGTACATAACTAAACTATACCCACTATACCTACAAACCACCCAAATATAACAACTCCACAAATCGCAATCAACAAAATCCTCAACCACTTCTCACTCACCTTTCTTTCTGAATTTCGCTCTCAAATCCCAGCAAAAGCTAAATAGCGTCGCTCCGGAGTTGTATACATCGCGTTACACAATCGCTCGGCCAAATGATTTTACAATTGCGCCTCGTTATCGCCGCCTTCTCAGGATTGTTAATTACGTAAGCCGCAGAGAAGGGAAGCTCGCTGTAACACGCGACGCTTTTTATTTTCCTGAATCGTTATGTACACAACTCTATTCTCGCGCGAGCGCGTGAATATCTGCTCAACTCGACTGTTGGCTATGTAATGCAAGTAGTTAGTAGGCGTTTAATGAGAGATTTTCTTTTTAATGGGATCCTTGCGGTTTAATGATCGATTGTGAGCGTGGTTGGGTAGTTGAGCTTGATTTCAGTCTGATGGGTGTATGATGGTTAAGGTGTTTACTTCGACTTTGTGTCTATGTGGTTAAATGTTGGCTGCTTATTTAATTTTTAGGAAAATTTTTGTAGTATCTGCATGATTTTTTTTAAGGCAAAAGAAAAGCCTAAGATTTTCTGAGTAGAAATTTCATTCCTTGAGTCTGATCATTTGAATTTGGTTAGGTCCTAATTATAGAATCCAACCAACCGCCACAATTATATTAATAATAAAACGACATGGTAAAAACTAAAAAAGAATATTTTAATTTTTTTTAATGACCACGCGGAATCCTTTCAATTTCAGAACCGCGAACCAAAGTTTTAACAGCATCGCCCTTAATTTCTTCCTCAATCCAGCAAGGAACTTTGTTAAACAATCTATATTCAAACAAATCTACTGACCCAAACTCCATGCAAACCGCCCGGACAACTATATTAGCCAGTCAGCACACAATCCCCAACTCCAGTAGTAACTTCAAAATTGCTCATTCCCATTCAATCGCTTTCCATCTCTCCGAAAATTACTTCCCATTCACAAAAGCCCTGGCTCATATCGGCTCCGAATCTAAATCACCGTATCTCTATAAAAACCGCTCGAAAGCAAGCCGTATAACTCGAGTTCCTAGGGGAGAAAACTCGCTATACTGACGTCATCGCGATATAGCAGCGAGAGAGTCCGGATATCTCTCGCGGGAACTTTCTTTCTCGCGGGCGAAGAAGTCGATAAGCCGCGCGCGAGTTTACATAAATCACGGCGAGCGAGGCGAGGTTCGACGCGAGGAGGGGTCGACCTTCCGCGCGCGAGTGTCGGGGCCAATTTTTCCCAATGCCAGGGTCAAGCTTGCAGTTGTTACGCTGGGTAAGTGTGTGTATGTGTGTGGGGATAGTTTCATTCGTGCTTTTGCCGATGAGATGTTCTGAGAGTTTTTCAGACTTTTATGGATAAGAGCTGGGTGATTGAGGTGGGAGTTTCGTGTTTGGTGGTTTGGTTTAGATGTAATTTGAGGAATTAAAGAAAGGAATAAAATTTTGCGAGTTTTTGATTTTTAACTGTAAGAGTACTGCTGTAAAATTTTAGATTGATTTATGGTTTTGCTATCTAGATGCAGAAAAGTTTTCTTTATTATGTTATATCTTTGATTTTATCTCTACGTAGAAACTTTAAATGTGAGTAAGTATATATAGAAATTTAGAATGAAATATAAGTTAAAATTTTATAAGTGGAAAAGTATTCTTAAAGTTGAAGATCAAAAACGTTGTTAGATTCTAAAGCATAGAATGCTAAACTTTTACTACGGGATTTGAAAGGGTGGGGTAGAAATTTGCACAGAATATTATACGGGAACCCAAAAATAAGGTTGTAAACAGTCATTAAACCAGTTAAGAAAACATTTTTTATAAACATTATATGTTATAGTAGAAGCTAAAGCCTTCCGTTTTTCAAAAAATTTTCTTTAACCATGTTAAAAAATTATTTACTTCATAACGTCGGTAATGTCGGTAAATTCGGATTTTGATAATGATATTTTTCTGTCTATAACTTTTTTTTAACAAAGTCAGTGAAACTTTTCTGAAAAAACGGGAGGCTTCTAGTACAACATATACTGTTTACAAAAATTTTGTACAGATTTCTATCCCACCCTTTCAAATACGAAGCGTGGTGAAACGCTCTCTTTTTTATATTGTGAATATAAGAGTTTAAGTATTTGTAAAAATTAATCTTATTATTGCTTTTGTAGAAAATATTACAGTAAAATATGGTGGTGCGGATCAAACCCCTAGTCTTAAAAAATTTCAAATTTTTATCATCTTATACAATTATTTTTTTAAAACGTTTACTGCAAAAATCAAAATTGAATCTTTATTTTAAATTAAAACGCAGATTTGCACGATAATAACAAACACAATTTTTCAGTATTAAAATAAGAAGAAAATACTTCCCCCATCCTCCAAAAACATCACAAAATTCATCACTAAACAAAATCGTCTAAACCCCAAAAATATCACCTTCAAAATCACCATATAAATCCTCGCACACCCCATCCAATCCTCCAACTTGACACAACTTTTCCCTCTCAAAAAAAAAAAAAAAAATAGCTCCCACATCTCCCAGCCTCATAATCAGACCGCGCCAACCAAAGATCGCAATCCTGACGATTCCCATAAATCGCTCGAGGCTTATACTCTCCCTCTCTTTCTTTCTTTCTGCGTATTCGTATAAAACATTTGCCCGGCCCTTTTTTTTCGGGAAAACGCAATTCCGCGCTCTGCAAAGTCGTCGGCCCTTTCATGCGCGCCCTCCTTTTCAGACCTCAATCTTTCAAAAGACACGCGAGGCTTTAAATGCTCCAGCGTTTCTGTCTGAAAGACGAGCTGCTGCGCTGCTGCTGCTGCTGGTCTTTTGGACGTTTATATGAGAAAAGGAAAAAAAGTGTTGCAGAAAAAGATGAGGAGGGTTTAGAATGACGAGAGATACTTTTGAGTATTTGCCGTTTTTGACAAAGAGAGGTTTGTGATGAAAAATTGTAATATGGGGCAAAGGAAAAATAATTAATGTATGAAGACATTTTCGGGTTAACAATAATTTCAATATGTGCTGAGTAACTTGGATTGAGTCTTAAATTAAGCATAATCTTAAAACTTAAAAAATGTTGAAAGTTTTAATAGTGAATATCCTTACTTTAAACATCATAACACCTCAGAAGATTCTAAAACAAAGTATTTACTATTCAATGTGCTAAAAAAATATATCTGTTAAAATCACTTGAAACCTCTGAAAGTAATAGTAATAAATGAGATATTCCAAGTATAAAGAATTCAATAATTAAGTAGAAATGATTGTTAATAGAAACAAATTAATTGAAATTGATTCTAAAAACTCATTATTCGTTGTCAGTATAAACGAACCCTCATGAAAAAATTTCAAATTTTTGAATATTTAAATGTTGTAATTAAATGTTTCTTGAGAATCTAACACGCTTTTATCGATTGATTTTATGCAAAGGTGATTAATGAAGTTTTATCACCTAGACAAAGAGATTAGTGAACCGACCGTGTCATTAAATAGTTGGAAGAATAATGAGTCTCGACGCTATTCTATAGTTTATTTAATCATATAAAAAAGAATTTTGAAAATATATTTCTAATAGTTTTAAAATTCACTACAATGTGTAAAATATATTTGTATAATTTGTTGATATATTATCCTTTCTCAACTTTATACTTTAAAAAATTTGGACTATCTTGACATTTTTTAGTTCTGCAAATATAAAGATAAGTTTATTTACTAATCTTTTATTTTCTCTCACGAAACTCAATTTATGATTTTTCTGAACTAGATTATTTACATTCAAACTGAAGCAATTTCTTAGATTATTTATTTTCATAGCAGTAAAAATGTCTATAAATCGACTATTTCGTAGAGTTAACCGTATTTCAGCGATAACTTTCATATTTTGGCAACTGAAAACAAATCCTAAAATTTGAGCCAAATCACTAACGTGAAGGATATATAAATTTGAAAAATCTATAACTATAGCTGACTAACATAATATTTAATTAACTATAGATGACTGTATTTTCTATGTTATTTAAAATCGAAATTATTTTGTATTCATTAAAACAATATCAAATTTAAATAAGTTTTGTTTTGAATTTATAGTAAAAAAATGATTTATTTCCTGTTTACACTGTTTTTATAAATTTAGTTTGACAAAAAGTTTAAATTAACTTTTGAGACTCATTTAATTCAATTTAATATACGAGATAAATATTTGTGGAATGTAAAAAATGTTCTAATCTTATATAATGTATCTTAATAGTACAATGTTTTATTTGTTTTTAAAAGTTCTTTATTTTCATGGATAATTACTAATCATGTAACAGACATTTGAATAATTCTGATCTTCCGTATTGGCATCAGGATACAAGTAGATTAATATCTTTTTAATTTCTGGAATGTTGTTAATATTTTCCAAACAATTATGTTTCATTCCATGCATTACGTAATCTTATAATGATAATGCAAATTTTCGTCCATTGATAATTTGCATCATGTGCAGTACTGTGAGAACATCTGTACCACAATAAAACTTCTTTAAAATTTATTATTCATTTTATAGTTTTCTTATTTGTTTCATGAGTAGCTCTTCTAATATACCTTTTAATGTAAAGATAAAAGCTTTTGTAAGCATTTCTCTTAAATGCAAAAACAGATGGAACGATGGGTTCATATAGATGTAAAGAATACTTTATTAATGTGATCACCTATACCAGGTATAATAATAACTAATGATCTTGATGAAATGTGATATATTGAAACTCTGTACCATCTGGTCAAAAAGCTCTTTATCTATACGCGCCAAACTAAACGAAGAGCTATTCTTGAGGTCTATAGTCGATGACACTGATGTGGTAACATTTAGACTTTTGTTATGCTCTTACTATTTCCGCATTATTATTTAACCACAAAAAGTTATCTAATTTTCTTAAAAAGATTATCTAATGTATTGCCCTAGTTATGAAAAAAATGAGAATCTATTTTTTTTTTAATTTAATTTTCATTTTTTCTGAGAACACTTTTCTGTAAAGCTATTTTTGCTTTAAAGATAAACTAATTAAATAAAAATATGCTTAGTTTGAACAAAATAAGTAGTATTTATTTTAACATTGATGAAAATCGAATATAGAATATTTATGAATTTGCAGTTAGAAAATTTCGCCCCTCTATCCTGTATGACATCTTGTAAAAAAGTGCCTAACTGCATGTGAATTTTTAGTACTTATACATGTACTAGAAATTTAATTCATGATCATTCCGCTGCTCTCAAGTACGAACCTTCCATCCTAACTTAAAAGTTTACTACAAAATTTTCCAATACAAACATATTAACACCATCAGCTCACGCATCAACTCCTACAATTACAAAAAAACAACAATCCAAGCAATCCCATTGTAAAAAAAAATACACACACAGCTCACGCAAGCAGCTTGCCTCTCGTTGCTTAGGAATCGAATCGTATGTGTAAAATACACTCCGAGTGAGTCAGCCTACACAGCACGTCGCTATAACCGGCGAGCGCGAGAAAAGACTCATCGTCGCGGCCTTTTGGGGAAGATCGACTTTCATTATCGCCGGCTCTCAAGCTTCTCGAAATTGATTTCATTCTCGCTTAACGCTTTGACGAACGAAGCTTCCCGCGTGGGATGCGCCGTATACTAGCGCTTCGTTAATGGGACAGTTAACCGGAGAAAGTTAATTATGGTATGGAAGTGCGAAGACGCGTCACTTCGGTGCTCTTGCGAAGTCGATATATATGCCTATTAGTTAGAATCAATACGAGCCAGACCGAAACTTTAGCTAATTTTCTGCCAGGTCAGAGACGCTCTTGTAATTGGTTAGTAACAATCGGCGCCGCATCCTACCTCACAGCGCTTTTTAAAACACAAAATCACGAGTGAAAAAAAAGGACACGCAAATTAACGTCATTTTCTAAACTAAATAAGGAAAAAATTCATCACGCATTTCCAAGAAAGCTACATCAAGCACAGCCACGCGCACCTGTCCTCGCTCTTCTTCCCAGCCTCACGAACCCGTATACACACAGCGCGCGCAAATACACATAAAAAGCGCCCGTATATTAGCTCCGCAGCGAGAGCGACCTTTGTACGCGCGCATATAATTAGCCCGGCGACTAAGCACACACGTGTAAGTACTCTCCTCAACTTTTTTGCGACTCTTTATATCGCGCCGGCAGTATTACAGGATGTCCCGGCGCGCGCTGACGTCATTCGGCTCTGTCCGTGACGCAGGATGTAGCTCGGCGCCGGGTCGGCATAGATAGAGCCACGGGGAATCCGATTTCGAAACTCGCCGGGAAATGCGGAGAGGTGATAGGTGATGGTTTCACGCGAGGTGAATTTTGAAGGTGATATGCCGGAAAATTGCTTTTCTTGGAAGTTGTGGATACGTTGGATATAGGTGCTTTGGAATAGTTGGTTGAGAGAGTTAATTCAGGGAATTTTGAATTAGGATGCAATTTGATGATTGAAATGTGGGTTTAGTTTATGTGGGGTATTGGTGAGAGCTTTTTTTCATATTTTGGTAACAGTCTTGTTTTATCGTAAAAGTTCGTACATGACGTTACTTATGATGATCTCTCAAGATCATCTGATGTGACAGTTTTATAACGCTGAGTCTCGTGGGAGAGTTTCAAATTTAAGTCTTTCCAAAATGTCTTCCCGAGAGAGTTACACATTACTTTCCTTAGATGTGTAAAAATAAAAAAAATTATAAATTATAAATCTTTTGCCTAAAGTTTTTTCTTCTAATATCACTTGATATTTTCATATTTAAATACTATTTGAGTATATTATTGCGTTACAAGTATAAATATACTTCAAGAATATAAATGACTTTATTGACCTAAGTACATATTTTATATTATTCATAAAACGATAAAGCGAGTACCACGCTTTAAAGTATAAACAATAGTTAAGATTTCTAGGATTAATCATCAATTATCTGATTATATTTAAATTTGATAAAAAATAACAGCCGCTTACAATTATGACATGACAGTTCGTTATCATGACTTCAAATCTGATATACATATTCACTCACTGTATGAGAATATTCATTACATATTTAAGAAAGGAATTTTGATAAGATTTTGCGAGATATTTTATAGCACCGAAAACATGAAACCTAAACATACCGGTACGGTACAGTACTTCTTTTCTCATCATGACTCAGTCTTAAAGAATTATTAATCAAAATTTTAATCAAAAAGAAAATAGTAACAAACAGAAAATAAAATAATCTGTAATTTAATGCAAACAATGAAAATGTAGTGGCGCCAAATGCATTAGATCAAAGTTAGAAATTCTTAGAATTTTCACCACTAATTTTTATTATTTTTATTTTTGTACCTAATTAATATTTTCATTAAAACTAACAATTCACTCTACATTTTACGCTTGTAATTTTTCTGTTACTTTAAAAAAAAATTGTTTTTTAAAAAATGAAGCGTTTTAGATTTAATACACCACCTATCATTTTGTACGTAAGCCCCTCTATGAACGCTCTTAATTATAAAATGCACTTTTATTTATTTTTCATATTTTATTTATGGCATAAAGTAAAAATAAAACATTAAATAAACTACTACACTGTGCAACGAAGGAATAAATGAACTTTGTTCTCGCAGGTAATATTTTACGCTTACCTTATATAATAATAGAACTTATTAAAAATTTTATTACTTTTTTTTTTACTTTTTTTTAGATAAGTAGTATAAAATTAAGGTAAAAAGAGAAAACTACAAAATTAAAATAATTTTATTTCTCGAAAGATCAATTTTTAAGAAAAGTGATAATCAACATTTTTCGTAACAATATGCCATACGATAACTGATTTTTGAATCTATAAAGAGACGATTACAGTTAAGTTTAATATGTAATAATTTATATCTTAAAAACAAGACCATATTAAAACTTATAAGGGATTTCATCTTTTCGTAATAAGAAATTCCTTGTAAAGCTTCATCTAATATCCGTTCATCAAAGATCCATTACTCTCCTGCCAATACTCAAACTCCTCCTGTATTAAAACTTTCCAACAACTTCAACCCAACTTCATATTACCAAAGGAACCACTACAAATCTCAAAATCAAGCTCAACTACATTACCGACCGCACAAACCAGCCGGTAAAGTCGCACTCTTCACAGCCGCCAAGCAAGTGCTGCCTCTACCGGGACCCCAGGCAACCCCTTAATCCCACTCAGCCGGCACCACAGCCACCTGCCCGTCAGCGCGTGTCCGTCTCCGGCCGTGATCCGCGCGATATTCGAATAGTTCCGCGAGCGAGCGAAGCGCGAAAATAAACAGACTACGCGCTTACAGGCCGCAGGACACGGACCGTCTCTCTCTCTCTTTCTCTTTCGCACGCGCGCGGCGCAACGTACACCGGCTCCCGGCTGTAACAGGTGTTTGTTTCTCGGGCCGAGGGACGATTCACAGGTGGCTCTCTCGCGGAGATATCCGCCCCACACACACGTACTTACACACACACAGGTCCGCATCCGTGTGAATAGGACAGCCAAAGAGAGAGAAAGGTTGTTCGGTTGCATGTGCACGTGTGTGTGTGTGGATAAACTTGCCGCTCTGCCGGGCGCTGTTTATGCGTGCACGCTTTTGAAAGGAGAAAGCGAGGGTAGTTTTCTGTTTGGAAGTTTGTGTGGTTTTTTTGGACGGGTGTTGTGTTGCTGCCTTTTCGAGGTTGGGGTTTGGAATTTTTTGAGAGTGGTTTAGGTGGGATGCGTGAAACGGATAGATTTTATAGCTCTGAGCGTCTCTTGGCGGAGATGTTTTTCATGAAAGTACGTTTGCTTTATGGGTTGTTATAAGGAACTTTTTTAATTTCTAGTAGAATTAGCACATTTTGAGAATGATTTATTATATGAATGAGTAAAAAGTAAATACGTTAGCGCTTCGTGATTCTTGGATGAGAGATATCTGAGTTGTTTCGAACGAAATAGATCTTTAGAAAAATATTGTAAAAATTTTAACACTTTTAGAGAAAGATTTACTGGCAGTTTCTAAAATATTTTTTAACAAATTTTTCTTAGATAATCTATGAATAATTATGGGCTAAAGTTAAATTTTCTGAACCTTTTTTATCGGCTGAAAAAATTGGGTTTAAATTAAGTGTGATTTGGATGTTATCTTTATTTGGAAAACAAAATCCAAACAGTTAATTGCATGATATACCGAAAAAAATTTATGATGATTATATAACTAGAAATATATATTATTTATATATTTCAATCTTAATTCAACTAGTTAAAAAAATGATATTTTAAATAGTTTAACATTTATATTAAAAATGAAGCTATACCGATGCCACTTTCAATTTCAAAAGAAATCCAATTATACTCTCTCGAACCTCCTAAAAACTGTATATTTTCATCCCTAACTATTTTTCCACTCCCCGAATCCTCCAAAACTACCCAAAACCTCGCACTGCCTAATAAGCTTTCTCCAACCCCATCCCCACCAACCTCAATCTCAAAAACACATTTCACGCACCAAAACAAAAAAAAAACATCGCGCACACTGGCGCCGATTGCGCAATCGCAAAACATAAACCTTGACGCCTTCGCTCGCCTCGAGCCATTGAACTCTAGAATCGTTGGCTCATTGCTATGTGTACGAGCGCGAGAGAGAGCGCGTATATAAAGTGAATCATGAAGTGCAAACAAGCGCTTTAGCATAGGTACCGCGGCGCTCAACCCTCGCCTCGCGATTAGCTTCCGAAAATAGCACCGCGCGCGCATTAATAACCTCGGCTCGGTTAAAATTAGCATTTCTTATACGTCGCGTCATCCTGCGAGTGTGTACACACATTCGCACGTACGATTGCGCGCCGCTCGTTTTCTTTTATCCTCGGCAAGCGAGCACGTGCTTATGTACACGCGTGTTAAAACCTCGACCTTTGCCACTTGGGACGGTGCGTGAATCGACGCGAGGTGTGGGTAAATGGATCGATATGTGCATCGTGGAACGTTTTTTTTTTTCCTCTGGGAAAGAGGGTTTGGAGCGGAGAGTGGAACGGTGTATAGATGTGTATAATAATGGGGTATATACGCGGAAAGGCGGGAGATTCGCTAGTGGCTTGTAAGGCTGTGTTATATTAATGCGGAGAAATATTTTATGACACTACTTATTTCTGGGAAGTTTCGCGGACGTCTGAATGATTGATGCTGTAGGGAGTTGCGAGGAGGGGTTTAAATTATTAATTTTATTGTATTTAACGTTTTCGCGCTTGATCTTTGTTTTAGTGATGATAGGGCGTTTGGACAGAATAATACAGAGGTAAAGTGTTGTGTTGAATAATAGAGGATTTGGTTTATGTTTAAAGTATAAGTAAGATTTATTGTTTATTTATTATAGATGTTTTATAGATATGATTTTGATATTTAATATTAAATATTAAAGCGACCTTACGCAAGCCGTTTATTAAGCGATTCTGTTATTCGCGTAAATAACAAGAGCCGCAATCTTTCCAACTAAACACGTTCAATAACACCTAAGAAAACTACAAAAAAAATTAAATACAGGCTTAACAATAACAAAGCGCAAAACTTATAAACTACACCTTCTAAATTTCCCAGAGCCCAGCCGAGCGGCGAACTCTGCTCTGATAAACAGAATCGCCGTTATCGCCTACAGCGAGCTTCAATCTCAAATGAAAACAACTCCCCAGGTATACACATCCGGCAGTAATAAAGTTAAAGCCGCGCTCTCTCCGGCTGGATTCGAGCGCGTCGCGCAAAAAAATAGTGACGCAGCGATCCAAGTCCGCGTTCGGTCCGCAAACAGCAGGTGATAAATGACTCGTCATCCTCTCGCGATGAGTTGAGATTTTATTTTGATACGTTGAAAAAATTAAAGGGATTTTGAATAAGGTTTTAATGTTGGGCTATTGTTGGAAGGGTAACGTTAGATGGAAGCTGTTATGGATCAGTTGCGCCATTAATGGTAGTTTCTATGTATTAACTAGTTTAATATCAAGCCTCTGGCGCGCGCGTAAGCGAAGGAGAAAAAAATTCCCTCCAGCTGTTTTTTTGTGCTTTGGATCAAGATGCAAGATTTTTCTTGGGCTGTTGCAACGCGCGTCGCAGAGTTATAGGCTGCTGTACATTGCGCTGATGGAATATGAAATATAGTAGATTGACACTCTTGCAAGTTTTTATAATATTCGAGATACGTTTAGCGCTGAATAAAAAATTTAATAATAAATATTGGTTTGTCAAATTTTTCAACCATACTTTTTATAACAAACCGCTCGTTTTTATCTTACAACCTCAGTTAATAATCCTCGAAGTTTGCCCGACAAAAACCTAAACACAAAAAACTCACTCCCCACTATCCTCGATCTTTAAAAAGCGCGAAAATCTCCCTTTCGAAAGGCGCAGCTTTTCATCCCACGACTTATATATACAGCCGCAGCGCGCTGCAGCAAACCAGCAGCGCCGAGGCTGGCTGCGTATACGATGATGTAACGAGCATAAAGCCACCATAAAAGTCCGCCCGCTCGCGCAAGAAGCCCGCGGTTCATTAACGCTCCGCTAGATAGAGGAGATAAAGAACAAAGAAGGAAAAAAAAAGCGCGGCTCTCTCGTATCGCATCGCCCTGGCTGATGAGGAAGAGATTGGAGAAAAATTACGCATGAAAAACTTTGAGAAATATGTAAACATCGGGATGGTTGAGCGAGCGCATGACAGTCTTATCTTTAAATATATATTATGGTCACCTGTCAATTTTGTACAGACGGGAATCTAAATAGATTCGATAAAAAGAATTTCGAGATAGGTCGAGTGCTTTTATTAGTAACGAGCTCGATCGCGATTACAGTAATCGGCGCTTCCGCAAACTTTGAACAAAGACAAAGATTTTATCCCTGTTTCATTACCATTCGATTATCTTTCGTCAGTTTTCATAATTCGCTTCATAACAATATTTTGATAGTCATTGCATAAGTGATCATTCATTAAGCTCGCACGATGAAAGTGTGTAAAATTAATGCGTATAGATTTCATGTATATACGTATATTAACACACATCTCTTATTAAATCCCCAGCGTTACTTCTTTGAAATTCATTTCAATTGCACAATTCCCAAGTGAATCATTGCAGCTCGCGCGCTGTATAAATACAGCGCTCGCGCTCTTTGTTTTGTTAATAAACAAACCAGATAGCGAGCGTTACGACAGCGGCTCTTTCGGAACGCTCGGCGCGCCGCGCGACGAGCAGCTTTATACAATAATAATTTTTTACGAGCGAGCGCAGCTTTTGCACTTGTTGGCCGTGAAATTAAGCGCTTCCTCGAATGGAACGGCTGAATTCTGACCGAGTTTTGCACGTGTGTTTCTTTTGTTATTTACGATAATCTTTTAATTTTTAATTGTTAATTTTAAATTTATTATTTATTTTAATTTTCATTATTTATATTTTGATATTTATTACGCACTGTAAGGTACCATAAGTATTTAAAAAAGTAATTCCAAAGGAAAACTAATTGAAGAAAGGTCAAAACTACAATATTTGACGCACTACTTATAATAAAACTACCGCTAAACCGTAAAATTAATACTATCGACTAAATGAATTTAAACCCCAAAGCAACAGCTCCAATATATTTCAACAAATCTCAGCATCAATCCAACAATCCGAAAAAAAGTAACTTTCACAAAATAACACGAGCTATTTTTCCCCTCGAAGCACATCACGCGAAAAAGAAGGAATCCGCTTCTGGAGGCTCTGAAAAGCTCGCTTGGCGGAGGCTTCGATAAGTGCATTGGCTCGCGCTGTGGCTTCCTCGCTGAGCGAGCGCCTGAGGTCAACGAGATAAGACAACGTGCGCGACGCGTTATTTACCGACCGAGAGAGCTTTTAATTTTTTTTTTCGAGGCGCTTTTCAGTTTTACGGATTACAGGAGACACGATGGATGGAGGTTAATGCGGCTGAAAGTTTATGTGTTCTGAGGAATGGCGAGGTTGGAGTGATTGGATTTGGAAGTAAGTTGGGGATTGATTTTTTTATGTAGAAATATGATGTGTTTGACTGTGACTTGTTAAAGTAAGTCTATAAATTTTTTTTTTTTTTATTTGATCAGGTAACACTGGTTTTGGAGGAGCTTGTGGGCTTTCTTTCATATAAAATTCGAAGAATTACCGTAAAGTTGATATTTACTATTTGTTTATATTATTTAAGTTGATATTTAAGATTATCCAAATAATTTTTAAAAGAGTATTTTGAAGTATACTTCACCATTACAAACACTATTTTTCTACTGCATAACGTTCCTTAGCGAACGATCCGTTCGCTTCCTTCCCGGAGAACATGGTTACACAACGTGTAAAATTACATTTTAGTCGTCTCTAGATGAAGCTTGAAAAGCTTGCCTTTGACGTGCATGTAGAAAGTTCGTTAGCGAGCTTGATCCGCGCTGAAAATGAAGATAAATGACTTGCTATAGAACTCAAGCATTGCAGAAAGCCTGCTCTTGATGAGTTTCATAATCGAAATGAAAAGAAGCTTGCAATTTTCCAAAGACAGCATGGACAATTCTGAATTCATATTATTCCATTGGTAAAACGCACTAATGTAACTTCTAATTTTAGCGCTGATTCGCACCTGCACTGACGAAGATTATTACTTGAATCAAATAGAAAGGTTTGATAATTAATGTATATTTTAAAGTAGAAATCCAATTTCTTTTGATAGGCTAAATTTTCATACAAAATTATTGTAATTTTATTTGTAATATTAAATTATCTTCCGTTTAAATGATTTATTTGTAAGAATTATAGGTTTGCTTCATTTTTTTTTTTTTTTACAATAAAATGATACCCCTATGTTTTAATAAAATAAATTCTCAGAACCAAACGGAAGTCTACTATATAGCTAGTGATAGATTTATAATTTATTTTATCAAAAATTTATTTCTCAGCAATAATATATTTTACTATTTTATTTATTTGTTTTAATTATAGACAATCATTAATATTTCTATGTATTAATAAATATTATCTGAATTTATAATTAACACTTTTATTAATGATTTTATTACATTATTTTTAATACTAATATTATACAAATAGTTAAATAACGATAAAAATGAAACTTTAAAGTAATTTCATTTATACATAGACTTTGTTTCCGACGTTCAATACACTTATTTTTACATAAATTACACCAATCGTTTGCTTTCTTAAATAAAATTTACATAAAACTCAACGTTTTTATGCATAAATTTTTTAGAAAATATTTACTTTCAATTTATTTTTAAACGAAGTTCTTGATCTTAACCGTTATTATTCATTGCATTATGGAGATGAAATACAAAACCAGGGCAAATTGTTGATACTTAGTATTTGAAATACAGAGTAAAACATAAGGCTGAAACCTTTTATTTTAATTTATAAAAGAAATAATAATAATAATAAAAATTTGTAGTTTTTATTAGTAAAAAATGTATTTTAAAGTATCCCTCAAAAACATGCTTTTAAGAACTTCGAAAACAAGTAGTATTTTTTTAAAAATAATTTTCAAAGCTTATTTACTCAGCTTCAAATAGGAAAATCAAGGTTTTAATAAATCAATTAGTTTTTAAATGGTATAAATAGCCGTATATAACATTTAATAATATGAACCAAGCTTTTCTCTTGAATAAAAATGACGAATTTTTTTGCCAATGTAATTAAAAAATAGCAAAAAGTACTTTTTTAAATTTAAACAGAAATTACTTATTGATTGTCTGACGTCAAACGGTTTTTTAGACAGTGTCTATAAACTTCCCATTAGTGAATTTTAATCAAGTCCCTATGAGAAATACAACCTACAGAATCAACTTTTAAAGATAGTGTATAGCGATACTAAAAAAAAAAAGAAAAAAAAACGAAATTGCCTGTATCTCACGCATCATAAAAACTTTTGAATAACCCCGCAGGCCGTTCTCATATATACGTCTCGACCAATAACCCGACACATCGACCCGGCACTCGAATATCCGATTTTAGACTGCAGCCTGACAATCAGTGTTAATGGCATTTTCGACTCTACTCTCGCCATCTCGTCTTTTTTCGTTTTCCATTATTTCGCTCGCAATTACACTCACAAAAATTTATTTTGGATATAAATTATATATCCATTTACCTTAAGTTGATTTCATTTCATATACTTTATAGAAAACCGTTAAGTTAGGAAAAAATCCTTTTGATTTCTTTCCCTTACTTAAGAAGATTCCTATTTGAATTTAGTGAAAATATTCTTAAACTCGCAATTGACAAATTTTTCAACAAATTTTCTTTATATAAGAAGATTGGCTTAATTTTATAAGATGCACCATACATACACCAGTGAAACAATGACAGAATGAAATAATAACTTTCCCAATAACCCAAAAAAGAATTATTTAAATAAATTGTAATTCTGATATTTTTTAATTAAAATGCGGAATATTACTTTTAACTTGAGCTTAAAAAGAAAAAGATTTTTTATTAGAAACAAGAAAATCCTTTACTAGAAGTGGATATATTCATACATCAAAATATAGTCAGGCCTTTTATGTCAAATCACATTTTTTTAAGTTTAATTATTATTACATTTCAACAAAAAGTGGCAGATTTCGAAAATAGCCGTTTAATGCCTAATGATAGATGCCCGCTGCTTCGGTAATCACCAGAAAACCGTTCAAACATTTCGCCGATTGCATTAATTCGAAACGAGAAAGCCGAATTTTCGACCAGCCTGCAGCCGTGGACAGAGAATTTCGCGCGTGAAATATTGATTATTTCCCATTTTGGACGCGTATAGACAGGCGCGTGTAACGATTTGATTTCGCGTGATTCGACGTTATAGCTTTAGTCTTGTACTCCAGCGCTGTTAAAAATTTTCTATAGAATTCAAACAATAAGCTCGCTGCGTATGATCGTATTTTACGAAAATTCTCGCAACTATATTTTAATTTTCCGCGCAGCTGCACGCGCGTAATTTTGTAACTCAAAATACAAGAGGATCAATTTTTCATTCATCGAAATTCGATAAGCTCGTATCCGCGGCTGCGTTCAAAAGTATCCGCTCTGTAAAAAATAACCGCGCCGTCGAATTTACAAAGCTCACAGAACGCGCCCAATGTACTCCGCTACTCCGCGTCTAAAAACGCCTATGGTAGTATACAAAACGCGATAGCGCAATGGAATAAAGCGCGGAATGAAGCATCAATCGTCAGCGTTTTTTAAGCCATCCGCGCGCTCGCCGAAAAACGCACCGCTGCCTGGAAAAATAATACTATAGGCCTTGTAAAAAAAATATATAAATATGTATATGCATGTATCCATGTATATGCAAGTGTGTATATACGCATGAATGTGCATCGACCGCGGGGGGCACGCCCCAGGATCGAAGCTCTTTTCGCCTCTCCGCGCGCTCGGCTCGGTCAGCTCTCGCGAATATGGAGATCGACGGGGAATTTTCAGAGGGGCTTTGTTTCAATATTCATCGCAGTGTCGGTAATTTAATTGTCCGATAACGGAGAGAAATTTCGATAAAAATTGCCGTGCTTCCGGCGCTGTTTTGACGCTTGTTCCGCTGATAGGTGGTCGTTCGTTCGTTTTTTGGGCTTGGGATTGGCTGGTCGATGTGGATTATGTATTATTTTATTGGGCAGGTTGTTTTTTTTAAATATTAATGTTTTAAGGATTGGTTGTAAATCTGAAAGTGTTAAATCATACTCGTGATGTTTCTGTTTAAATATACATGGCGCCTGTTTTAACGCGTTTGAAAGTCTGTAAAAACGACAACAATCTAGTTAAATGGGAACGACATGCTTGACGCGTGTACTTTGCACTTACGTTTATCGGGATTTGCAATGTATTTTTCGAAAAATACAGTTATCCGCTCACTGTTTATCCGTAAAAACTTTAATAATTTTCAAAATTATGGATTTTTTACTAAGTTGTAATAATTATAAAATACACAATTTTTTCAAACTCCTGTTCAAACTTAATAATAATAAATAAGTATAGCGATAAAAATTAGCGTCACGCCATGAAGTATCATAACAATTAATCTAAACAATTAAATTCCTCTGCATAATTAATCAAACAAACCTAATTAAACACAACACTTAAAAGCATACCTCGCTCCTAAACCATACAAAATTCCAGCAACCTCCATCTCACCCATCCACTTAACCACCTTAAAACACCCCATTTCGCTTCACCACCCCCACTTTCAATCCCAAATCTCATCAGTCACAAAACGAGGAGCCGATAATTTCCATATACACGAGCGTTATTATACTTTCGCGTTCTTTTTTTTTAGTACCCCCGCTGGCCTATTTTCCCTCTCCGTCGGCACTCGGCGCGCGCGCGCGCAGACATGTAGAATGGCTCTGTTATATCGATTCTCGCGTGGGACGGGTTCTGCGGTGCTTTGGGCTTTTAAAAATTCATACAAATGCATTAAATGTATGGAAAGGAGTAGTGTTATTGCCCAGTGGAAAATATTTCCACTTTTTTGTTGTTGTAGAGGGTATGGTTACTTTGACAGGATTTTTAATTTGTAAACTGCGGTGGTAATGTGGGTGGGGAGTTGCGGTCGGCTTGTTATATGTAGAGTCGGGGAAATTATAGTGTTTAACAATTGGATTGGGATTATTATGCATGTAGAAGTTGTTTGAAAGGGTAATGTTTGGATTAAATTTTTAACTCGAATATTTCAAAGTTTACCGGGTAATTTTACAATGCAATGTTTTCGTAACGTTTATAATAGTTTAACGGCCATTTTGTTGAAAATTATTAATACTAAATTGTTTTAAATAATCAATATGTACCTTGTATTTATAATCAAATATTCAACATAATATTTTAATAAAACCGTACATAAAAACAAGTTTTACCGTTTCGAACATTTCAAAATCACAACTCTCCCAACGAACCCCAACCACTGCAAATCTAACAACACCACTCCATCGAATTAAAACCAACCCTCTTTTCATCCCATTCAAACGAGCCTCGACAAACAATTTCCACCAGCCCATCTATAAAAAACAAAAAACAGAAACAAACAGGCATACACGCTCGTAACTCCATGCTTACTCTCGATCCGCGAGGGAATTAATGTCGTTACGTCAGCGGCGCTTAAAGCGACGCGTGCATTTTGCAAAGCCGGCCGCGCGAGGAGCGCGCTGAAATTTCAAATGGATTATTCAGCGAGCCCAGGATTAAGCGAGTTGTGGCTTCTTCTGGCAGCGCGCGCGACCGGCAAAAGGAGTCAGACTGGACGATGAATTTTTCAAGGACCGGTTTAGCCGGACGCTTAATTTGAAGCCTGAATTGTTGGGGATTTTCAGCTGCAGGCCTCGTTAAGGGATGCCGCTGATTCATTAACGAACTGAAATCTCGATGTGGATAATTGAGTGTGTTTAGGTTAAGTAAGTTGTGGCTTGTAGTTCCGTTTATGTTTTGAATGATTTTCTTTTTTGGTAGGATGTTGGATTTGATGTCAAGACTTGGTAAAGGTATATGAGAATGTTTCAACTATGACAGAGTAGATTTATTTAGGTTTGGTTTTGTAACGAAGCACGTCGTGTAACTGCCTCTCGAGAAAGCCATTAATTGGCCATAAACTGTACTAATTGGCACGATTCTATTAGGATGTATCCAGCAGCCAAGTGTACCTATGCCAAGCACATGCATAATATGCGATCAGCTGCGATTGCATAATCAATCATGCTAATTTGAGCTTAACCTCGAAAGATCCATAATTCTGTGGTTTTAGAATTAAATGTAATGAAAATTTAGTATGTAGTGATTTTGATCATTTTTAATAAGCTGCCGAGCTAGTAGTACATATTTACATCAAAAATTGAAAATTCGATTTTAAAAATCTCAATAATGATCCGGTGTGCATGATCGATTTCTCAAACATTTTATAAAAAAAACTCGAACAGATTTTCTTTTTTTCGGAAAGTTTGAAAAGAGCATGTATTATATAGATCACCGCTGAAAAATAAGCAAGGATTATAATTTTTTGGAGTTAAACAGCTACAAACGGCATTTGCTTTTTGTGAAAACAAAACTCTGAAATTTTTATTTACCTTCGTAGATATCGACTGCATTTGCAATTTTCTTGCGCTGGTTTAAATTCAAGTGTGCAACCTAGTTTTTTTTTCCTTTTATAACATCCATGCTACATAAATGAATTTGATTTTGCAAATTAGAATCTTTAAATAAGCATAAATAATGTTCATGTAGTTTTTAAAAGAGATGGCTTTCATATTATCAGAATTAGTGTCACAGCAAGAATTTTTGTAAGGATTACAATACTTTATAAAAAATGTTATACTACTAAGAAAAAGTGAATGTAGAAGATGAAAAGAGAAAAGATAAAACTTCCACAGATTTTACACAAGCCCTATGTAGTATAAATTCTAGAAGACCTGAAAAACCTTTATAAAAAGAACCATTATCTCTAATTTTCGAGAGAAAAAAATTTTTTGTTCAGAAGTATAAACAAAATAATTTTTTCTTTTTATAATGCAAATATTATAGACAATTTCCTGAAGTAAAAAAGAGAGTAGCTGTAAAATTTTTAACATTATATATAACTTATTGTTAGATATTTTAATTTACTTATTTTTAAAAAGTTTCTAAAATTAAAATTAATTACGTACACCTGAATTATTAGGCTACAAAAAACAAAATATTTATTAGTACGTATTAAGATAAGTAAAGTAAGTATTAAGGTGAGTAAAGAAATATATGAAAAAGAACATTTTCAAATTACACCAAATTAACTTACCAAGTTCTCAAAAACAATTGATAGTATTCTGAAAAGTTTAGAGTATTTTTTAATGTTTCATAATGTAAGGCTGTTCCAAATAACCTCAAATAAAATATCTATATATTAATTAGCTTAGAAATATAGCTGAATCTTTTAATAATGCAACTGCGCATTAACACATTGCGAAAATAAATTAGTAAAGCTTGCAATTAGTTTTAATTGATTGATTGTCCTATAAGAAAAATAAATACTTACAACTTAGTTTGCTTTACGTAAATCAAAGAATTACTCGTAATAATCATTTTTTATTATAATTCAAATCATAAATTGACTTTCACACCCAATTAGAGTGTACCCACATTAATGAAATACAATAAAAGAAAATATATTGTGCAAAAATATATACAATGTAATTAAATTATTTTTTATTGACATATATTTTATTTTTTAAATTTCTTTTACAATTTATAAAATGTTATGGTTAGTTTTTTTTATATTTTCTCATATTAAAGACGAATTTACACTTTCAGCTTCATCAAATGTGTAACTATAACTAAACTCTTTTGAAACTAAAATACTAAAGCTAAAATTTTATAAGAATTTAGCTTAAAGCTTGTTTTATAAATAAATACAACATTTTTAAATTTCTCTATGAAGCTGAATAAAGTCAGGTAAAAAAATTCGAGAAGGTTCCATGCGATAATTTAATTTTTCTGAAAATTGGACTTTGTTGGTTTCTTTACGTATCCACTTATCTTATCCGAAAGCGTCACGCGGCAACCGAAAAACGCGGACCTCAAAAGACGCGACTGCGCCGAAAGATAAGGTTCGACCTCGCAGCAAAGCGTCTTGTACGCGTATTATACGCACAGCACAGTTTTGTTCCCTTCTCGTAATATTATAAGTTTCAAGTCACAAGAATTGAAGAATTACTCTTTTATTAAAATTTATTTTAATTTTCAACCCGCTATTTCTAATGGATTAAAAAACTATCTTTTCAGTGAATTAAATATGTCTTAGTAATTTAATTAATTACGTCTATGAACAACTTATAACGTTATAAAGAAAAGATTACCCCAAGCAAAAGAAATATCAAATGACCAAAGCTTATAAGTACGCAAATCCTTATCATCCCCAACATATTATTAGGAAAAGATTAAAAAATAACAGAAAACATAAATTATCTTATATTATGCAATTTGATATTCCTAAAAAAAATCATTGCTTCTTCGCATTTATTTAATCTAACGAATTGTTATAAAGAGAACTTCGACAACGCGAATATCAAGAGCGCAGCTTTCATTTATAGAATATCGACCAGCAGTAGTGCAACGCTGGCCGCGGAGCTTTTCCAACGCTCGTTCCGCTATACGATCAATTGTTGACTACCGGCTTTGTTGTTACTTTACTGTGCGTTTGTTCGGTGATGGTGATTCGATGGATCGTTAGAGTTATTAGACTGAGCATTACTTGTATTAAGATGTTTTTAAAAAAGCCAGTTAAAAATTCTGAACCAATTTATGGAATAAAATTGACTTATCGTGTGTGTTTTATTTTTGACAATTTTTATTATTGGATGAATGCTTGAATTCAGGCGAATCAATACGTGCACTTTTTAGCATTCTGACGTGCTCGCGTTCAGAATAAAGTTGAATAAAATAGCCGTGATCGTTTTAAAATAAAATTAAGATAATTATAATTAAAACATTGTCCGATTGACCTAGGTTACTATTATTTTGAAATTAAATTAAATTTTAAAATCCAAATGCAGCTCAATTGTTGTTTATTTATTTTTACCCACAAATTGAGTATATTTAATTATTTTTTAAAATTACTACATTAATTATATCGACTGGCAATATTTTCATTTATTTTCTTATTTGACACATGCCATTCAGATAAATGTAGCTGAAATGTTTTATTTGCAAACTTAACGAATTTCAATATACAAATATAATGAAGTAAAAGATATCTATCTTTTAAAAATTTTATTTATAAAATATATTAATTTACTAATTCAGTATATTACTTTTTATAATGTTATGTTAGTTCTAGTTTAATGGTTCAAGATAAAGTTATTTAATACACCACAAAAAAATTATTACATGTTTGAGAAATGTACACCCACTTGACAAAATATCATTTAAAACGTTTTGATATAGTAATATCCTATATCTTTATTGAACAAATCCGATGTTTTGGACAATCTTATTGGAAGATTTAAAAAATGTTTAAACGATATTTTGTTCGACGAATGTACTTTTATGTATTTTTTAAAAACGAAGGTAAATCTAAATCTATGGTTAATTGACACTATTACCATTTGAAGTTTCACTTTAATTCACTCTCGTATTGGGTTCTTAAAATTCACAGTGATATTGATTGATCCAGATAATTTATTTAGGTCCTGCAATAATTATTGAGGTAACACTTAGTTAGCCCCGATTACGAAATATAGTTCAAAGTAAATTTCTCAGCTTTTATTAGCTGATAAAATTCAAGATAAACATAACTCAAACTTCCTGCATTAATTACACATTTTGCCTATTTTAGTTCTGTACCAAAAAATATCTTACTAACCTATAAATCCAAAAACAGAAGCCAACTATCTCACTCAACCTTACTCCCACCAATTCCTCCAAACGCCAAACTACTTAGAAATCAGCACCGTAACGAATCTCAAACATCAATCCGATCCTCCCGTTACCCCATTCTCACGACCAGTCACCTAAAGATCCATCGACACCAAAGTTCAATCACGAAAAGCTTCCTTCGCAACGACCATCAGCACTTCCAGAGTAAAAACCACCATGTCGCTAAATTAAACGAGAGAAAAAAAAGGTCCTAGGAAAGCAACACGCGCACAGAGATGTAGCACGACGAAGACACGTCGCGCCGCTCGACCTACATATACTACCCGGCGTGTACTTACGTAAAGTGCGCGCAACCGCCAGTTTTTTTTTTCTGCCTTCCTGAGGTGAGACATCGGCTCTTTTGCCAGAGGGAAGGATTTGATTTCGTTTAAAATTTTACGGTACGAAGAATTGGTTGTTTCGGAGAACGTTTGAGGGTTTGGTTTAGGAGAAGATGCTGGGAGGTTATCTTTCGCTGTGATGTAATGATTTTAAAATTGATTGTTGTGCGATCAGTTTGATAGTTTATTTTTGGTATAGGTATTAATATTAACTTATCTTTCGATAGTAATAATATAATATAGATTTTTTGAATTGTGATGTGTGTTTGTATTGAGATTCTGATATAATTTGACCATAATGTCATAAATTGAGAAATAAGTAGGTAATGCGCTGAAGAAATCATAGCACACAAAAGGTTGTTGCAGTATCTGACGCATGAAATGTCTTGACCTTAGAATGCAGCTTTTTATAAGGTATAAATTTTTTAAAGCCGCATGAAACATCATTATAGGCTTGCCTAAACGTGCGCTCTTACTAATATTACTCTATACATGTACTACGTAAGAATCTTTGTAACACACTTGCAACATCACAGTTTAAATCGAGTAAAATAAAAAAAGCACGTGAAAATTTTAATAGAAAGATAGACATTTTCTTATAAGCTGTAAATTTTATAAAAGAAATAATATTTTTAATCGCTTGTATCTTGATATTATAGTTAAGACGATGTTAAAGCCATGTAATTAACATCAGTTATTAAACCATTTCTTTACTCAATTTCTTAGTTTAAAAAAATATCGCCGCAATATCTTCTGTTTTTGATTAGAAAAACAAATTGATGAAGACAAGAATATTTTTCAAAATTCATAATTGAATAAAAAACGTGGATCACAGATAATTACACTGTTGAAAATCAAATCACGTTTAAACACAAGTTTTGTGTTTAAACGTGATCGAGAAAAATCAAATGCACAAATATTGGGTACTAGTATATTTTACACAGAATCTGTGTATTAAGCATCAATTTACACAAAACACACAATTTTCTACCAGGTACAAGATATTATAATATTGTCTTACTGAGTTTGCTATAGGTTAAATAATACTTTTGTGTAGATTTTTATTTTAATTCATATATATTTTTATACAGCTATTTAATAATTCTCTGATTATGGAAACTGAAAATGGCAAGAGCATTAGTCTAATTACTTTATCTTAACAACGACCTTCAATAGATCATTCATACACTTGAGTCGCAAACTTGTATAAATGTAAGCAGTTACTTGCAATTACGTTCACGCTGTAGTAAAAAAAGAACTCACTCGTAAGCCCATTCATGAAAAAGCCATTGACGGCTCAGTAGAGTTGAGCAACTTTTTCCAGGCGTGACTATAAACGGAGAAAGCGGTTGAGTGCGAAAAATGTTAGTAAACGAGAGAGAAAGTGTGTTTATTTTTATTCTAAGAAAAGTTTGTTGAGCTGAAAAAGTATATATTACAAATTATAGCCATATGTATATTGACAAATTAATATTATAGTTTTAAATATAATAAGCATTCTTATATTTAAAAATTTTAAAATCATACCTAAAGTACATACTGGCTAACTGAATCAGATAATTATTTCAGCAGGGTACTTGAAAATAGTTTTACCACAGCCCTGTTCGTAGAAATTATTCTGTTTAATAACCATTTAATGGCTAATTAATGGTTCATAAGGTAGAGAATGGCCAAAACGTAGTTATTTAATTGGGAATTTCTACTAGGAATTACTTGAAAACTATTTCGAAAGAAAAAATTAAAATATATAAAAAAAACAAAATAGTTTTTATAAAAACTTTTGTATTTCTTGTTTGTTACAAACTTGGCGGTAATCCTGAGAATGATTTCATCTAGGCAAAAATTGATCAATCCAAGAAACGATAATCACACCACTAATTTATCCTCGCTGTACCATCAGACCAAAAAAGCCCAACGTCACTCCCAATCGCACCAAGCTCAACATTTCAACTCTAAATTTCTAAATAATATTTTTATTTATACAATGAAAAATAGTACATTGTGCAACAAGGGGAGAAAGTAAGCTTTTTCTAGCGAGGGTGAGATGTTCAGCACGAGTCGCAGTCAAGGGTGCCGAAGGCGCTTGAGGCGTAGACGAGTACTGGAAACACCTTACCCGAATCTGAAAAAGCCTTCCTTCCCACGTTACATATCGTATTTTTTCCAACGAGCGCAAAAAAGGCCCTTATTTTACGCCTCGTCGATGGCGTGACGTCGACCTAGGTGTAATCCTGACACCTGGACATCGCCTATAGGGAGTTTCGTTCATTTTTGGTTAGTTTGATCAGTACCTGGTGCGCTTCCTCATAGATGGTGTCACGTTGACCTGGGGGTAATCCTTACACCTAGACATCGTCTACTGGGATTTGAACTGGTGCGCTTCCTCGTAGATAGCGTGACGACTACCTGGGGGTAATCCTGAGACTTGAAAATCGTGTACAGGGAGATTTGGTCATTTTCATTTATTTTGATCAGTACCTGTCGCGCTTATTCGTAGATAATGTAACGTCGATCTGGGTGTAATCCTGACACCTGGACAACGTCTATTGGGAGTTCCGTTGATTTTTGGTTAGATTGATTAGTACCTGGTGGGCTTCCTCATAGATGGTGTCACGTTGACCTGGGGGTAGTCCTTACAGCTGGACATCGTCTACTGGGATTTGAACTGGTGCGCTTTTTCGTAGATGGTGCGACGTCTACCTGGGCGTAATCCTGACACCTGGGTATCGTCTACCGGGAGTTTCAATCATTTTTGGTTATTTTAATCAGTACATGTTACGTTTCTTCGTAGATAGTGTAACGTCGAACTGGAGGTAATCCTGACGCCTGGCCATCGTCTACAGGGAGTTAAGGTCATTTTTGGTTAGTTTGATCAGTACCTGGTTCGCTTCCTTATAGATAGTGTCACGTCTTCCTGGGGGTAATCCTGACACCTGGCTATCGTCTACAGGGAGATTCGGTCATTTTTGGTTAGTTTGATCAGTAGCTGGTGTGCTTCCTCATAGATGGTGTCACGTCGACCTGGGAGTAATTCTTACATCTGTAACGGGTAAACCGTTATGTTGCTTTCCGCGCCCAGCGACAGTGAGATAAGAGAGAGATATAATTAGCAAGAATT
>UELX01001072.1:0-51984 GCA_900480035.1 Eupelmus urozonus
CCTCATATCTCTAGAGTAGTTGTCAAGGTCACAGGTGGCTCATATATGAGCCAGTCCGGCAGTCTAAAGGTTAAACGTTCTCGAGAGCGCTATAACCCATTGTTTTTGAAAGCGACGATCAAATCCGCTGAAAAATCGAGAAAGAGGATCGTTAGGATTCCGGCATTAACGCGATGACACAAACCTTTTCAATCCTCTCCTTCATTCAGTGCGTATACATATTCTCTCATCGCTTTTTTCCCGGTCGAATTAATAATGGATGATCTCAAAGGCTCGCTGCGCCGAGGAGGAGAGGGGCACACGCGTGCGCGTACGTTCGTTCACGTGAAACTTTGAATGAAGTCACCTTTACGCACGAGTGCCGCGCGCTACTGTGGCTCGTCTCCTCAATGGGAATACGCGAGCACGCGCGTATATATAGTCGCTTCATGCGCTCCTGAATATTCGCATAAAGTAGGAGTTTCCTTTGCCAAGCGAATGCTCGCTGAATTTTTAAGCGCGAGCTTCGCCGCTTATTTCTTTCTTTCTTTCGGCTGGTTGTTCATTCAAATTGGATCGCGCTGTGACTGTGCGCGATCATATTTTTGCATTTCGGAATAGGTGTATTGCGTGCCTGGAAAATTTGATTCTTTTTCTTTCGTTGTGAGTTAAGTGGAGTTTGGATTACGTTGAAATCGTTACTTTAGATTTTTCGACTTTCTCGAGCGTGGAACTTTTTGTAATGAGTTTTCGAATATTGAGAACTTTTTTTACTCAGACTGCAGCGAACAGGACATGCTTAGGAAGGGAAAAATGGAAAAAATTTAACCCCACGGGTAGATTTTGAATCGACAACCTTTCTTTCACCTGGAAGTCGTTCTATACCAATTGAGCTACCTATGTTTTACTTTTATAAACTACTAGAATTAATAATAACCTATAAGTTATTTTAAAAAGCAAGTGCGTTAAAATGCATTTGACCACAACAGACACTACGACAATACTTGAAAACTATTAAAAAAATAATTCCGACGCCCAATATATCCAGACCCGTTTCGCACAAGAAGCGCAAAAAAAATGACAAAGGCCGGAAAAACGCCGGAAGACCGCGACGGCAAGATAAGAAAAAAAAAGAAAAAAAAGGCGAACGCGCGCCGCAAAACAATAGGGCGCGAAACAAGGACACCCCCGCTAACGAAGAGCAACAGGATTTTTCGCGCCTGCTCTCGGCTCCCGCGTCTTCTATAGGCTTCCCTTGTATCAAAAGTCGCGCGGTTGCACATCGGGCGTCGGCGGCGGCACAGGAAAAGATGACTACTTGCTTCCTCGCATTGTCTTTCGGCTTGCCGCGCGTAAAAGAGAGATAGAGTGAGCGGGTGTAAGCAGTCTTGAAGCCATGGGAGCGGATGCGCGGCAAGAAGTTTGCCCCGTCACAAGCTAGAGCTGATATTTCCACGAGCGCCCGAGCAGCGGTCTTGAATTCCTCGACACGGTTCTGATGCGCCCTGAGGTGAGGAAGGCGTTAGTGGCGCGGCTGGAGGATGTTGGAGCGGGATTAATTAATTGTTTACAGGAGAGTTGTTGTGGTTCGAGCGGATGAGAGGATTTGTTTGGATTTTGAGTAAGCTGATTTTTATTTGGTATTTTTATTCGTTTAGTTGAATGTAAAATGCGACTATGATTTATTGTATAGTTAGTTAATTAAAGAGAAATGCATCTAGAGTTTCAGAGTCGCTCAACTAGATTCTTGATCAATTTGCACAAATTATTGGGTTATTAAATTAGTATTAAGAATTCGTAAATTATTTTAACTGTTAGATAAATCTATAGTACATGAATTTAGAGCAATTGCAGCAGCTTTGAAGAATTTCATTCGCAAATTACAGTGCCTAAATATTTTCTCTTTTAAAAACGACCAGACTTTATTTTGATTCAATGAACGTTAAGTTTTCTAAAAAACAATATTTGACAAACCCAGTAGAAATTATACCCTACACCCCTGTGTTACCTATTAACTAAATCTGAAGGAGTGAAAAATCACTTAGTCTACGTGAAAAACAACTTACTCTACGTATCTGCACGCAATATAAGTATAGTTTTTCACTCTTTAACTTTTAGCCAGCAAAGAAATTGCTCATTCCAAGCTCAATAATCCAATCGCGCCGCCGGTCGCGTTTTCCGCGGAAGCATCAGCCGCGTCGGCGTCGGCGGCGGCGGCGACGGCGCCTATATATAGGTCCGCGTCGGCGAAACTCGCTTGGCGCTCAATCTCCGCTTGCCTGCGCGCTTGCTTGCGCGAATCTCCGAGTTGCGGAAATGTCGAAAGTTCCGGGGGCGCGCGCCGCGCGCCGGGAAGAAGCGTGGGAAGGACGGGGGACGCGCGGGGCCGGACGTTTTGACGGGAAAGGCTTCATTATCAAACTCACGAATTACGCACTTTTTCATTCATTGTTAAATTACCCGGGCGTGATTATCCAGTTGAGGGAGCATTCGCTTGAGCGACTCTCCGATTTGTTCTCTCTATCTCTCTCGCTAGCTCGTTATGCGTGCTCTCTGCGCAAAGACCTTTTTACGCTAGATGAAGAGATGTTCGGAGCTGGTCTTACAGAGTTGGAAAGAGCTAGTGACAAATTTATGATTGTCTTTTTGTTTACGAAGAGTGAAAATAAAACAGTTGAAATTCAATTTTTGTAACGGGATTGTCTCTAGTTTGTAGTTTAATCTATGACTTCGCATACTTGTTCAAATATTTAGGAATTCTTAAGTTTTGATAAAAGTATGACGCTTTCGACTGTGATAATTTCAAAATAAGCTTGGAAAATTTAGCGAAAATTGAAAGTGTATTCTTAAATCTAAATATATAAGTTGAACAAATAACCTATTGGATATTTCTAAATTCTACGTTAAAAAAACATTAATTTTTACAAAACAAATTATTTGATTTTCTATATACATGATAAAAATCAAATATTTCCCTAAATTTTATATGAAATAAAATAATCAATCAAATGAAAAACAACCGTTAAAATTAACCATAAAAATACCAGCAGTGCAGCATCTTTAAAAGCACTCGTCAGCTCGCGTATCTAGCGTAAAAGGGTCAGCGAATATATCCGCTCACTACCTCGCGCGACGAGGCAGCCGGATCTACTTCCTCTCTCCCTCTCTCGGACGGATATCTCGACACTTCCTTACCCGTCATCACGTCGAGCTCTCGCGCGACGTATCTATGTATATGCGGGTAGCCTAATCATCTTATATATATACGACAGTCGCTTCGTGATTCGCGAAAGAACTTGTTTTTTTTTTTACGGGCGCCTTCATTGATGAGATAACGCAGCCGTTCTCTCCTATCTATACAGGCTCTGTGAATGAACGCGATTATGTGGTTTTGCGAATTTCGCGTAATAAGTTACGCAATATTGAGTATATTGGAAATACCGTTAATCTCGTGGGCACTTAGCTAATGGAGAATAACGAAAATAATTTCAACACTTATTAAATCAATAGATTAAAATTGTTCATTAATAATTAACGCTCCCGTCAAACTTATTAAACACGAAAAAAATCCAATTGACTTTATTATAGGAACCGGAAGCAGGAAGCAGCATCAGAGGCGTACAAATTAGCCTTCGCTTCCTTCTCATCGCGTAACGAAACGACGCGAGGCGGCAGGACCTCTCTAAGAGGATATCTCTTCCCCGACTGTCGCTCTTCTCTCTCTCTCAACTCCTTCTCTAAGTATCTTTCGCATCCTTCCTCTCCTCAAGCAGATTTCGCTTGCGCAGCTATATCGTCCGGTTTCGAATTTCGCGGCGCCGGGAGCCGGATATCCGGCGCGATGGCGCGCCCGAAAACTACGAGCTCGCTAACTCGATTTCGCCCCGTTAAGCTTACATCTTCCTCTACTACTTTTGTCTATTGTGACTCTCGTATTACCCTTTGTTTCTTCGCACGCGCTCGCGGCGCCTCCGGAAGTCGCTCGCGCGCGCGCGCCCGCCAAGAAATGGGTCATGATTTCGCACAAAAAGACGCCTTGTTTGTGAATATCACTCTCGGTTTACGAGACGCGCTTCCTGGATCCTATGTGTGTGCAATACGATAGAGCCTCTTTTTTGATAAGCAATAGCGTTGTTGTGAAAGTGGCGAGCCTCTGATTTGTCGCTGCGACCGATCGCTGGACATTTTTGCTCTCACAGCTATCCGATATCGGGGATTGAAATACTCTGGAAACTAGGCGATTATAAAGAAACATAAAATTTCGTCAATTATATTATTTTCTTTCTTTTATACGGCAATATAATCTATATGTTCCCACATCGGCAAAAGCCAGAGCGTATATACATACCCGTGCACTTTTCGAAGCTCCGAAAAAGTTGGATACGCATCAAACGTCGGTCCCGGCAAGTCGTAATTTAAAAATTCAATTTTACAGAGTGCGCCTAATTGGACATTCTCGTTCGCGATTCGGTTACTGCCTTTCTCTCTCCTCGCCGTATATCAATTAATTTCGAATAAAAAAGTCCCAAGAGCGCCAGCAACTCCGGAGATATTATACAATTTTCGTAAAAGACTCGAGCTCGCGCGCGTAATTTGGTGCTCTCCGAGAGACGATGTTAAAAAAGGGAGAAAAAAACGAGCTCGCTTGCGCTAATAAACTTATTGGACGGGAGGCGAGCTGCAGCCGGTCGTATAATTTCGGGAGCCCCGAGAGAGAGCGGAGAGGCACACCGGAAGTCCGTCTAAACGCCCATGTTATTTCGCGAGATTACCGCGCGGCCCTGCAATCTTCGAGCTGCTCTGCGCGCGCGCGCGCTCGTATATAAGCAGTTTAACTTTTCAGGCCGAAAGCCCGCGCGTCGCGCATCCGTCCGACTGTGTACCTATACGCTCCTACCGGCTTGAAAATTAGCTCGTAAATATGGCCCCATTACCCCCCGGGCGAGGAGCCTCGGGGCTATAAGAGCCCGTGTGCGCGCGGCCAATTATCGTTATGCTCTCGAATAAAGCGATGCGCCCTCCTGTATCGGATATTTTTCGATCTGATATCTGCGCTCGGGTTGCTTAGAATTGAATTATTTTTTTTAGGGGGGAGGGGGAAAGTAGTTTGGAGCGGGTTAATGTGGTTTAATTATATTTCGATTTTATTTGAATTGGGATGCTGAAGTGGGAGAATTTTGTGTTCTGATTTTCATTAGCGGTCAAAGATTTGCCTTTTTTCTTTTTGAAAATATTGGTTGTACAAAGGAATGTCAAAATAATTATCTTTTTTATGAGTTATAATCAGTTATATGTATTATAATGTGTAATGTTATTTTTCTTAGTTAAAACTATTACTATTTACATTAAAATTTACAAAAAATCGTCTGTTTTCTTAAATAAAATTTACGCAAAACACAAAATTTTCTATTGTGTATGTCTATGTAATGTACAACAGTATATACAATAGTTTATATATTCGCAAATGCATTACTTACATGCAGTTCTTGTAACTGTCGATCAAGATTCTTTTCTGTTCAAGGTAAATGGAACTTCTGATTAGAAAATTGAAAAATCTTCTTAAAAATCTACTTAAAGAAGAATTTATCTTTCTCAAAGTCTCTTTTCTTCCAAACGAGAAAAGGGCACTGAACGTTTTTTTTCTCTTACATCTCTCTTTCTCCTTTGCCTCTGCTTCTTCAACTTGGGGACGCGACTCGATCGTTTATGGCCATGCGCGCGCGCGAATTCCTAGCGTTCTTTTTATTATCGGGCGATGTTGGGCTGTTTTTCATTGAAATGTTCCTTTTTATCTCGGAATGAAATTTATCGCCGTAATTTGTCTTTTTATGTCGTAGTAAAAGTCATGGGTGATTGAAAAATATTATTTTTAGGATGCCCCGTTGATTCATTTGAATGCGCGCTCGCGCGGATTTTTTTGTTTAACGACGAGCGCATTTATGGAAAATTTATGCTTTGCAGTTTTTAAGCCCTGCTTAAGTTGTTTAAGTATCGTTTATGGGAAAATAGTGCCTGGCGGGACTTGTTGTGCATTATAAAATATAGTTCGTTTCATCGTATATTATGGATGAGTAATTTTATAGATTCTTATTTACAACATTTATAAGATTTTAACATATATTAACGTGCGTATGCTAATCATAAAATTGTTAGTAGAATTTTATGAAGTTTCTGATTTTCTCTGTGTTAAGTACATTAATCATAAGTTTCTGAAAACATCCAAATGATCTGATACCATATTTAGTCACCCGAAGTCTAAAAAAATTCTTTAAAAATGTATCCATCCAAATTTTGTTATTAACATTCAATTGATTTTTTAATCTAATCTCGTCATAAAAAAATGCCTTAAACCAAGCCAAACGAAAATCTAAAAACCACACTTTCCCAAGCCACACACAATCCCTACCCGCAACCTCAAGCACGCTGCTCCACAAGCCAGCAGTTTTCATCGAGCGCTCGTTGCCAGGCGCGTTTCTTTTCCGCGTATTGCGCTATACACAAGCCACCCGCATACTACCTCGCGATTTTTGCGCGCTCGCGCCGCCTCGTAACTTCCGGGCGCATTCCCCCGTCGCAACGCATCGGCGGGCTTGCGCGCGCGCGCTGCAATATCCGTACGCTCGAGCGGCCGGCTCTCATTCACTAGATTGCGCGGCCGTCTCACCGCGCGCGCGCGCGCGCCGGTATGAATGGAGCCGCTTGTGACCCATTTCGTTGCGCGAGTGGAAAGCCGAGCGACGTAGCGGGACGAGGCGGTTGGAAAGTCGCGCGAATTTTCATTCATCGCTCGCGCGGGCTCGTGACGCAAAAAGCGCTCGCGGAAGCCGGGAGTCGCTTTTCCTGAGCGCGCTATAAGGTGAGAGCCGGCGCGTGGATTTTATGAAACTTGAGAGCCGCTGGAAGTGCCGGCTCGTTGCGATTGGGTTTAGTTATTTAATTTGAATGTATCTCGTTACGGAAATGAGTCGTAATTTGGTGCCGGTGGGGATATAGTTGCCGAGTGGCTTTAGAGCTGGCTGATTTGTCGGTTGATCGTATTGATCTAGTTTTTGATCGTTTGTATCATTTTACGTGATAATTAATTGGTTTGCAGTCGTGTTTTTATTAATGGGTTTCTGAGAACATGACAATGCCCACGTGAGTGAGTGTTGCATTAATTCCAGGTGGTTAATATTAATATTCTTGATTTATTTACATTTGCATTTTATTTTCCTGCTATTGAAATTTCATCATCTTGTTTTGTTTCACATATGTATATCAAATACGCAAGGAATATTCTACTTCGAAAAGTTTAAAAATAGTTTTATATTCTAAGAAAATGTATAAATGAAAATCGCTACGTTTACAGAATAAATAACAGCTGTCTGTTTTAATTGTCAGAACTGTAAGAAGTCTTCTTTAACGTTTTCGCATACTACATTATGACGTATTGGGAAATATTTCGCTTGTGGAAAAGCACATAAACGTAGCACTGAATTTCTCTGTGTTAGCCATTACTTCGTAATTTTGCATGTACAAGTTTTAGCGGTAGCAGAGTTTTGTTTGAAGTTTTTTAATGAATTAACTTCTTTGCTAATTGTAAAAAGCGTTTATTTCTTCGTTTTCATTATTCTAAGGTGAAAATTATTTAATTTAAGATTCATTTAGGTTTAATATATCTTCATTTTATATGTTATAAAATAGCTGCTCTAAGAAATATTGCGATAGTGCCTCGAATGCAAGTAAAAGTAAAGTTAGTATAATTAGGAAGATTAGGATTTTAAGTAGTTTTTTTCACATTTATCACATATCCCAAAGTTTTATGAAGATCTGTGATGTGAATCTCAGGTGGTCTCTGGTTATTATGACAAGTCTTATACTCATTAAACTTCTACGCGGATAGTGATATGAAACATATATTTATGAAAAAAGTACTAGCTCAACTAGCAGGCAGCCCAACGATCACCCACACAACTATCAACTCTGCGCGTCGAGCACTTTTGAAGGGCAGAGACGAGTAGAGCAATACCCGAGTCAGCCCAAACTCGCTTGGCCAGGCCTTAAAGCGCACCTTTGAAGTGGAACACACGGGGGGTTGACTACTCCTCGAGACTGCATTTCCGAGAAGCAGTAGCAGCGGCAAAAGTATTTTCGGATGCGCGCACACCGCATGTGCGCGCGCGAGGCCTTAAGATCAAACTGTATCCGCGGTTACGCCGAGTGGCATCGCTTCTCTTCATACCCCGCGCCTCTACTTAAACACTTGTGACAACGGACCCGAGACTCGATTTCAACCATTACGCTAACCAGCGTCTTTATCACCATATAAACAATTAGCACGTGTTAGGATAAGCAGCGCGTTACAGTCTTGGAAAAATCATGCTGATCTCTTCACTTTCCTGCGTAATATTCCCGCAGAGCATCGCATGATAGCAGCCTCACCTCCGGCTCTATCTCACTTTTACGCGCAAGCACTCAAACTAGTAGGTATAAGAGAGGAGGCTTGCGGGGCAGTGACTAATTACGCTAACGTCTTGCGCGCCGCTCGCGATCTTCCTCTCTTCTTATTCCTCTCGTCGCCGGCGGCGCGCACTCGTTTATAGATGCGTATATTTCCACATGCGCGCACAGCTCCTTGCGCGGGAGCGCGCTACCTCTGCGTCACGCCGCTATTTTCGGCTTGAATATCTCGCCCTCTCCTCGTCGTGTTTCTCGAGATTCTCGCTTTGCTTTGTTTTTCCTTTTTTCCTGCGGATTTTGTGTACCCCCTACGAACCGCCCGGATTTCGGATCTTTGGGAGGACGGAGGAGGGAGGAAACGGATGATGGGAGGGGTGAGGTTTGCGGGGGGATGATGAGGATGAGGACTGATGGGTTGTTTGGATGTGGCCTTGTTTTTAGGGTACTTGTTTATAAATTGAATGTGATTGAATTCAATTAATATTTGGATTGATGAATTGCAAGAAATTTTTGATTTTGTTGATCGGACTGATGAGAAAACGTTGATGTCAGTAGCTAAAACAAAAATCAATTACAATGTAAAAATATAGTTTGGACTAATTTGCATATCATTTGATATTCAAAAAGTATATTAATCTCCCTGATTTTCATTACCGTGCAACGCAAATTGCTTAATTAAAGTTTCACCTCTTGATTAAGATTTTTAAACATGATGCGTGTGTTTGATCTCTGTTTCTCTCCTTGACAATTTAACGCTAACAAACTAAGCGAATAAAAGAGTGTAGAAGTTTTAAATTAGATAATAAACGGAATTGAGACCATTTGTGACGTACACTCGTGAGTAATTTGATAAAAGAACTTTCTCTTTGAGTAAATCGCGATTCTTTAATTCTCTCTTACTTTCAAACAACGTCACTGGCGTTCAGTGACTCAACTTTGCCACTGTTACTATACTATCTTTACATTTACTTTATAAACCCTTACATAAGTTTGCAAATATTGCGCAGATATTGATCATCGCTGCTCCGAATTTCACGAAGCCAATGACAAAGACAAATTCCATCTCACACCAATAAGAACAAACTATCTCTTACAAAACTATACATTAATCCTTTCATCCCGACCAGCCGCACTTTATCCAACAAACAATAGCTCTCATTAAACGAAGACACTTCTGGCCCATCCCTCTCCACCTCGCTTCTTTCAACTTTTAATCGCGATCAGCTCGCCCATCTTTCTCCGACGTCCGGTCTCGTATCCGTCGGCTAAAAAAAAAAAAAGAGAGAAACCAAAGGATCTTTCTCTCCGTCGATCCTGAGCGCTAAGCGCCCGCAGCAGTCGGGAGAGCGGGAGCATGAATGGTGAATTATGCAAATGACGAGTGCCATCAAGGATGAAACCATTAAGCTCTCGAGCTTACTACTACTACGACTGTTGCCAGACTCGTTTTCTTGGCTAGCCAGCGGCGACTGCGGGAACACCGGCAGAGAACCGTTGCTGCAGCGCGGACGTAACGAATGTCGCATTCTTGGATAATTTTTCGCCTCCTCCAGATCTTACCTTTTCTCTTTTGTAATCCCTGCTTCGCTCCTGTATTTCATCTGTGACTTGCTTTTCCTCTGTTTAAACGTATATGGCTTACACCGATCTGAAATATCTATCAATTCAAAACTGAACTTTCCCATATTATAAAACAAACGTTAATCGCAGCGAGGGTGGCCTATCCTACACTCGCTAATAAAGCGCGTAAACTCGAATAAGAGCACGAAGGAGTATCGAATGAACGATCGCTTAGGCGCAACACACAGCCGTACTTGTATCTAGAGCCGCGCGAGCGGGCTTGATAGTAGCCATCGCATCGATATTGCTTATCGGCACCGGATAGGGTGTAGGTTACATATCCGGTTTGTCGCGCGGTGCGAGCGCGGCCGTGTAAAATGAGCAGAGGAAAATCATCGGGCGCGCGAGCGCGAGCGTTGAAAGAATGGCGAAAGATAGAGAGGGGGAGAGAAGGATGAGGATAAGCGGCGGCGAGATAGCGGATAAGCGTAGGATTGTTGATTATCTGTGGCTCGGTTTGAGGTCTAGGCTCGCTGTCTACGTCCGTTGATAGTAAGCCAAGGAGAGTTCTGTAGGATGCGCGCTTTTTTCTGAGCTGTGTTTTTGTAATGGATTTGCTGATGATGTGCCTGGAAGCGTATTGGGGAGGAACAAAAATTTTGTCGTGTTGATGTTAATTACTTTTAAGATGCACATTTACTTATCGACAACAAGTCGACCAATTCGAGACACTCCTCCAAAGCTGCATTTTCGTGCGTGTACTATAGATAGCAGCCACTACGAAAAAAAGCTCGGAAAGCTCTAATGACCATCCGCAATCAGCCGCGCAGTGTAAAAAAGAAAGATCGAGCTAAAGACACTCGACGCATTGAAATCCAAGGCACCAAGGACGCTCGCGCCGTGAGTTCTTCGCCGGAGAAAGACCTTCCTGTGTGCTCTCGCACGTGTATATATATACATTATCGCGAATCAGCGCGGTTTAATGCACGCGATCGCCGGGGAACTGATAAAGGAGAGACGCGCGCGCGCGCATCGCGCAGGAAGTGCGGGATTTCGCCGGAAATTCGCGTTTAGGCGTGGGGGGAGGGGGTGGACGTATACAGCACGTCGTAGCGAACGTGCTATATGATTGTGGGGGCGAGAATGTAATTAGGTTTTCCTCGATAATTAGAAGCCGATGGCCTGCGGTTAATTGCGTATGCGTAAAGGTGAGCTGGGTGAGGTAGCTTTGTACGTAACACGGCTGTGATTTTGTACGAATAATTTTACGGCGTTATTAGAGGAACGACAGACGTGTCAATATAGTGACTTATTTCTTTTTAATAAATGTTATAAAAAGAATTATATAATAGATGTTTGAATATTACTGTTCTTATTAGAACAGCAAAGGTTATAATGTGACGCTACATGAATAAAATAGATTCACTGTATTTATTATAAATAGCCTAATTAAACAATAATATGCACAATTCTATAAGACAAACTAATAATAATAATAATATTATTAGTTTTAAGAATAATAATAACAACAATAATAATAATAATCGTGTAAAACTGTGATAGCCAAACAACCAAAGCCCTTTACCAAAAAACCGAAAACAGCGAAAAAAATCAGCGCGAAACCTATAACTTCCGGACGGATGCAGACTCTCTCCTCAACGGGGGGGCGCTCGCTCCTGTACGCATATATATATACACAGACCGAGAGAGCAGCCGCAGAGAGGCGCGAGTTCGTTGCGCGCTTGCGCTCCAGAAATAACCGCGCCTGGTTTTTGGCTCGCTCTCTTTCCAGCGCGCATAAACTCTGCAAGAGCGCGGCGGCGGCGGCGGCGGCGTGTGCATATCCCGGATGTCGCGTCGCCGTCTGCGCGGCCTGCCGTGTCGCGATATTCTTTTGATCTAAGCGTATGTGGAGCGCAATGCTAGAGCGTTGATTCGCGGCTCTCTCGCTCTCTCTCTCTCTCTCTCTCCCCCGCGATGACTTGCGGCTGGCTGTGCAAGTGGATCTGTTAGGGAGGTGGGTTTGGTTTTTGATTGGCGGAAATCTTTTTGATTGGGAATTTAGGTCGATTAAATTTATGTGTACATATTTGAAAATTGATATCTCATAAATAACAATATTTGTATTTATTATTGCAAAAACTTATTAAATACATCGTTAAATAAACGCGATGGCATACTGAACCATTGTGTAAATAAAAATGTTTTTTTAAGGATCTCACCCTTCAGCCAATATTATACTATACAAACTCTATAACGAGTATTTATATTAACTCTGCTGTGTTACTCTGAGCAACCCGTTTGATAAACGTCAATGTTCAAGCTCTACGCACAGGAAAAGATTCATATTTATATAACGCGACGATAAATTCTGTCGATGAGAAAAAAAGTACTTAAGATAATTCGACGAAAGAAGCACGATTAATTTTAATTAGCCGCGCATGACTGCAGTAGTACGCTTTTTTTAAAGTGCTTTTTCAATTTTTCTGTTTCAGTATGCGGGCATACGTATAGGTCCTGTTGTCAAGAAGGACGTAATGAGAGCATCCGCTATGTTGGAGCACGATGGCCAGTGAGTATCATTTAAATTTATTTTCCTTCTTTATTCATTACGCGCTCGCGCTTATTCTAATATAAGAAATTTATTAAAATTTATATACTTAACTGTATTAAGTTATGATTATACCGAGTTATTTCATATTTTTAAATCTAATTGTGATTGAATCGAAATATTAAAGAATCTTGAAAATCTACACATCCTCAAAGAAAAAAGTCAAACAAATAATTATAGCGTAATTAATTACCGCATATCAAACTAGACTCCCCATCCGTTAAAAAATCTCGCCGAACCAAAAGCAAGCCCGGAAAGTGCATCGCGCCAAAAACACTCAAGTACCATCAATTTCAAGCTCTACAGCACCGAGTACCAAAAACAAAAAAAAAACCGTCCTACAAGTGCATCTCGATTTTCGGCTCGACAAAAGTAAAGCACTCTCTCAGGGCTGACCGGTCTCTTAGCTGCAGAAGGCAGGATATTGCTTCACGGATCGGCGCATCCGGCGAACAAAAATCGAGCGAGAGCGCGACAAAAAAAGGAGGATGAAAAATTGGGGGAGGCGGGAGATGTGCAGCGCGTCTTTGTCCCCTCTCGAGGCGGAAGGGCGAAGGCGCAAGTGCGCTCGGAGTCACCAACCGGAACTGGATCCTACAACTTTTCTTCTCAGCTGCTGCCGCAGGGGGATGACAATGGGAGGAGAGAGAGACTGTCTCTCTATGAATGAATGACGAGAGACAGTGGGAGAGAAAGCACGATGCCTTGTGAATGAAAGCCGCCGCGACTGAGAGACCTGTACTTTGTGCCACTCTCGAGCTTTTTACAGAGAGGGAAGGAAGTTAACACGCGCGTGATGGGGGAAAGCCTTTTTCGCGTGTAGAGCTCGCGACGCGTCGATTTCTTTCCCGCTTAGCAACAGAGGGAGTTGAGGGCTCCTTTTTTTTTCGTTTCGATTTTTTTTAGTATCTGCGAGGAACTTTATCGGTTTTTGCAACGGTTGTGACCTATAAATTTCTTTGAATTTGTTTGATTTGGCAAAGAATAAAAAAAATGTAGTTTAACCCTTATATTTTTACTAACTTCTTATTAATTATTGCATAATGATTGTTTTTCTAGGTACGCAACGATTTTAGCCTTCGACGTGAAGATCGAGAAGGACGCTCAGGAGCTAGCCGACACCCTTGGCGTCAAGATCTTCCAGGCCGACATAATTTATCATCTCTTCGACAGATTTATCGAGTATAAGGAGCAGCTCAAACAGCGCAAGCGCGATGAGTTCAAGCATATAGCCGTCTTCCCTTGCAAGCTCAAAGTCTTGCCGCAGGTGTGTACCTATCGTTGACACTCGGAATTAAATAATTTATGCTTTCATTATATGCACTTTACTTCAGTTTGCTCAACTGTTATCGAACACAAACTTGATGTAAATCATTCTTTGTGATTTAACGTTTGAAAAAGAACGAAATGCCAAGCCATATATACGTTTTCTACATTTTTGTCACATTAAACAAGCTTTACTCAATCCTTTCGCAAAGTTAAAGAAGTTGTAGTGGATATCCGCATCAAAGCAAATCAAAATTCGATAACGCAACTCGCGCACGAGCTAACTCATTTACCAGTCTGCGATCATCTAATAATTTCTCCATTATTCACTGTTATCGAGAAAGTAACTTTGGAGCGCAGACGACGATAAGTTAGGCTCTCTCGGTCATTATAAAGTTATATACTCTGGTGCTGGGGATTTTGTTTCTCAATGCGCGCGCGCAAGTACACCCACCTTGAGTGCTTTCTTCTATAGAGTAAGCTAGAGACGTTATGACTGCGTTATTTCATCGTAGGCGCGAAATGCTGTGTGATATAGTTGGAGTGGAGAAATTGCGCTCATTGCTGCTGGGACAAGATTATAGAGACTTTTGGATGCTGGATTTGAGTGCATTGTGTGTGGTGGTTGATGAAAATGTACGTTGAGAGAATTGAATCTTTGTACTATCTCGTTTTGTCAATTTTGATTTTATATCGTTGACTTGCTGGAGTTAAGATTCGTATACTTTTTGATTTTTGGAAACGTAAATCTGTACGGTGCGTTTTGAATTATCTTCTCAAATAATTGTTGATTGTTCTTGAAATGTCATTTTTATTTTTATTTCACTCACAAGTCTTATTTCTTGAGAAGTTTAAAAGAAAAACTAAATATGTAGAAAGTATTTTAACTGTTATAAAAAGTACAAATGTTATAGTATAAATATTCGGCGTCAAAAGTATTGATCAATTAGTACTATAATAGAAAATTGTTCTAATAATTATTATGCAATAATAGAAAAAAATATTTAAAAATTGACGTGGCATAATTTTGAAACAGTTAAAATTAAAACCTATTTTGATGCTATTACTCACTTTCGAAGTTTTATGTTCAGACAGTTTAAACAGTATTCTGAAAATCAATTTGCTGGTCATTAGGAAATTCTTTTGCATGCATATTTACAATAACTCGTTCTGCAAAATTTGTAAATATTCCAAAGCGTCTAAGCATGGCATCTGAACTAAATTTTTTAAACATTAACAAAAAGATTCATGGAATGATCAAAAAATTTCGTTCAATTGTCATTCTCAGACGTTTCAGAATATTAACTTGAAATTTCGCACAGAGATACAGAGTGTATCATTACGAAGAATATCTATGTCCAGGATTTGCTTATATAGTAATAAAATTTTTTAAATTGTCTAAGTACTATTTCATCGACATAGTCAGTAATAGCAGTACTTTTAATTATCTTAATTAATATCAGAAAAAATGCAAAAGTCCAAAACAAAATGATAAAATAAGTATAAAACAAGCTCTGCAATACTTTGTACAGCTATGTCGAACATTTACGAACGCAGCCTAGCTCACATCTACACTTGCACACGTACGATAACGTATAGAGCATTTATCGCCGGATGCACGCTCGACGTATACGCAGAGCGAGCGGGGACCTAACGAGAGACAGGAAAAGGATGAGAATCGCGCGCAGAAAGGACAGAGAGAGAGAGAGCCGGCTGCCAGGAAGTCGAGGAGAGGCTGGGCGCGCGCGCGCGCGAAAGAAGAAGTTGATTGGCAATAAGAACACTAAAAAAGCATCCCCGGAACGAGAAAGAGAGAGAAAAGAGAGAAGCAGGCTGCACCGGAAACGATAGATTTCGTGGCGCTCGAGGAGCCTATACTCCCTTCCTCTCTCCGGAGCCACTCGATTTACATCGATATTGCACCCCGTGGAAAATCCGAGACGCGCCGCTATTGAATTATGACGCGGCCAAGTGTGACTCGAGAGCCTCTGCGTGTATGTGCGTCTGTGACCGGTTTATGAAAGCGCTCTCTGTCGATTCAGCGCTTTGCTTTTCAGCGATTTCGCTCCGCGCAGATATGGTGACCGGACGTTAGGATTTTTTTACTTTTTTTTTGCTGTCTCTCGGAGAATCGTAAAGGCGACGTTTGAGTGGGTTGTTGTAATTTTTCAGCTCGTTCTTTTATATATTGCTGAATGAATGGATACTGGACGCTTTCCAAGCGATCGAGAAACTATCCGCAGATCGATTGTAAATCGCGGCTTGTATTGAAAATTTCTAAATAGCGGATAGCAGATAGAAATAAATGATATTCGTACGCGCTCGGTCTAAGCGTGAACGTGTGTAGCGTAAATGTTTCTCTCGTCGCATTCCTGCAAATAAAATTTCACATGCATAATTAATTGATACATAAGCGTATCTATTTGATTTTCTTCCGCAATCAAACGGGTTACTACTACGCAAATTTCTTGGCTTTCTATATACGTAAACGATGTTCTAAAAAAGATTTTATTGACACGAGAAATTTATATCGATATCTCCACTCGAATTCTTTTTCTTCGGATAAAGGCAACAAATTGTCCCTGATAAAATTATTACGCGACCTGAATAAACGAATTCTCCGATTATTGCTCATTTTTATTTACATTGTATATAATTAATTTATTTATTCATAAGCGTGCAGAAATAGATAATATGAAAGTATCGTAGAATGTAAACGGCATATATATAAGATAAACTGTGAAATAAATTAGTCAAAGTTTAATAAAATTATATTATTTGCTTTCAGTTTGTCTTCAAGTCAAGAGATCCCATCATCATTGGTGTAATGGTCGAGGCTGGCATCGTTAAAGAGGGAACCCCGATCTGCGTACCCAGCAGAGACGTGAGTACTACAATTCCATGTTTTAACGTTATCTACCTCATTCTTTCCCCACTAGAAAAAATTGAAAATTCAGCAAATATCAGCTATTTAAAATCAGCATCATAATAAAGCAACAAACTTCACCGTAAATTAAGTTATTCAATTCGAAATCAGCATCTGAAAGAGCATATGGATTCGAAGGCGCCGTTCCCCAGGCCAAAAACGTAATAAAGAAGAAAAACACAATCGAAATATCACAAGAACGTCGCGCTTTACGAACAAGAAAAAGGTGCGCTTTCAAATGCACACGCTCGCCTCGTCCCGATACTCTCGGCGCGGGGCCGGGGTGTGTGTAGGTGAACCTGTTCGTGCGTCCGCGAGGGCGAAAGAGAGAGAAAGAGAAAGAGGGACCGTTCCGATACATCGGCCTCACTCGCTCGCTTGCTTCTCTCTCTCTCTCTCTCGATACGGAGTTGTCTCTCTCCGTAGGAGGACCGGGTTTTTCCTGCGCGCGAGCTCGTACACAAGTGACGATTTTGTATACACCGTAGGCGTTTCTCTCTCCTGCTATTTATGCCCTGCCCCCGCTCTCTCTCTCGCTTTGTGTATACATTATAACGCGCTGAAAAAACAACGAGCGCGCGGCTTTTCAAAAAATCGGCAGAGATGGACGTGCGCGCGAATCGTTTGCTTCAGCGTTGATTACCATAGGAATTTTTCGATTTACATCTTAAAGCGCGCAGTTTTAAATGCTTTGAGAGCGCATTGATGGACAAATTAGTAAGAGGCTGCTGCTGTGAGGCTGTTGAGAGGAAAGCTTTCGAAATCTGAGAAGGCCTGCGATATCTGATTCGATGATAAACTACGTGGATTAGGGAAGTTTGAGCTTTAAAAGTACTAATATTCATTTCGATTTAGTGGTTGCATTGAGAGAAATTGAGGGTGATTATCGAAATTACAGTAATGGGACAAATGAGTTTTCGTGGTTTTACCGCGAGTCAAACAAATTTTTAAACGAGTTTTCGATTTTTAAGTGTCCGTAAATAGATAGCTTTCATAGGAATAACCGACTACTTACATTGATAGATTGTAAAATATTAAATGAAAGAGCCGAACGAACTGAAATGAAAAAGTAAGTAAACAACGAAACGTGCGGTAAATTTATGAAAGACAAGAACCTAAAAATAGCAAGCTTGTTACCAAGTCGAGAGAGATTCGTTTCCGTTCCTTGGTTTCTCTCTCCTCCCTCTCTCTTGCTTATTCGTTCTCATTTACCGCGGAAGAAAAAACGTTTTGACGCACGCATGCATGGATAAATGCCGTTATTTGCATTTCGCTCTAAATGAACTTATAAGAAGCAAAGGCTAAATTCACTGGCTACAAAAACTGCACTATTAAATCTATATCATGCACTTAATTATACCGCTCAATTTCTCACATTCATCATATCATCACAAATTAATCATTTAATTTCGTACTTCAACATACGTAATCGCCAAAATACCTCGCCGGTTATATTTCCGCTCGAATAAAATTTTTGAATCTCGACGAGCCGAGAGTGAGAGAGAGAAACGAGCGAACAGACGGAGAAAGAGAAAAGCCGTGGACGAGGAAGAGGAAATCGATATTCGTTATCGGGTGCGTCGTCCGCTTATAAGCTCGTAGCTCTTTCTCCCTTTCTCCCTGCCACTCGGCTCCTCGGTGCGCTCTTTCTCTCTTCCGTTCGGAGCTCTCTCGTTATCGCAGATCCGAGAATAACTCACTCGAACCCATTGACTCGTGCAGCGAGGCGCACAGCCTCGTGCTTAATGAGACCGGAACCCTTGAAATCTCATTCACGTCGCGGGAACCGCAAGTGAGACAGAGAGAGAGAGAGAGAGAGCGATGTCATTGATCGATGCTGCGCCCAGCGAGCAGCACAGGAAGTTCCTTAATCAGCGCATAGACCAATTGTCAAGCGCACGACGTTGATTTTTTCGCCTGTTTTATCTAGTTTTCTTTTGAATTTTGACTGTATTTGAAGGATTAATCGTCTTTATGTAGTTCAATTATTTGAATAGATGAATGCTTTTTGACACGCTTACGACTTTTGAGAGATTGTCAATGTTTTCAATCATAGTCTATGCATATCGCTTTACTGAACGTATTTTTAAGCAGCCAGTGTTTTGAAGTAGAAAAAAATTTCTATAATAAATTAAAAGACATTTTATTTTAGCGGTGCCTATTAAAACTTTCTATATCTAGTACCTCTAATTAATAATTGAAGCATTACAACTAAGAATAATTTAAATTCTCATATTAAACTGAAAATTTCATATATCTTATAAAACTCAATTCAAAATATCTTATAAAACTCTTAAAAAAAAATATCGAATAAAGACCGAGAAAAGACGAGCTCTCGCGTGGGCCCACAGCGAGAAAGAGAAGATCGGATTGGCTTTGATTTGCCGTAACTGCGCGCCCCGGTGCCAGCATATCCGCCCGAGCGTGTAATAAGTTCTCGGCTGCAATCGGGAAAGCTCGAAGAGAGCAGCGCGCGGGCGCAAGGACGCGACTTCCTGTGCCGCGCGCCGTGAGCTACTGCTGCTGCGATGCTGATGCTGCAGAGCGCGCCGAGATGACGAGGCGGTTCTCTCTCGCTCGAAACAAGCGGACGGTAAATCCGGAGCTGGGGGACTACTGTTCTGTCGATTGTGTTGAGGGCCGTGACTCTGAAATATATATCTCTTTATATTGGGAAAAATATGTCGACGCTGTTAATCTTGGTTAGATGAATTTCGGATTCTTATGAATTTGGAGCTAGTTATATTACAGGATTTTACATAATATTTTGTTATTACATATATATGTTACCGTTATTTTTTAATTTTATTGATTGTTCTGTGTTATTATTCAGCTTTGTCATGCTATTTACACTTATTCTACAATATTTAACGTTATTATACCACTTTTTAACGTTATTTTTCGATATTTTTCTTGGTTACACATTGTTTTTTATTATTCATGTTATTATTGAGCCTTACTTCTTATATAAAATATCAAAAATAGTTTTTTACCATGCAACTGTAATTTAACGTTTCTAATTCGCAAGTAACATTTTAGCTCCTCTCATCCCTCCTCGCACAATCAATCTATTACCTTCTAAACTCAACAGATTGCAAATCGAATTGTCGAAATCGACGCCTCGCTCCTCACATCGAGATCATCGTCCTTCCCTGCCGTCATCATCTACTCTCTCAGTTTCCTGTCTAGCCGCGCCGCTGGCGCAGGCTGCACCTCTCCCATAGCGACGTTAATTTTCGAGCTGTGCTTGCTCGAGCGGTCGACGTCCTGCCACCTACCGCTGCAGCCCACCTCTTCTTGAATGCCACAGCGAGAGAGAGAGAGAGACTTGAATGCAGCCTTCTCTCTCTTGCACGCCGCGGCTGCAGAGTGGGCAGCGGACGTTTATTCAGGTTTTATATATTCGGATCTGTTATGCGCGAGCGCGCGCGCGGGACGATATCGGGAAAGCAGGCAAGCAGCGGCAGCGCGACCATATACTTAGCCCACGTGCAGCGCGCCGGCAGAGAGAGAGAGAACGTAAAAAGACTCGCGGGGATTCGGATTTGCCGGGAATTATGTAAAACGGATGAATGAATTTCGAGGCGCAGACACGTGGGAGAGGAGGAGAGGTTTCTTTTTTTGTTCACGAGAGTTGCGAGCCTGTAGGTGGCTTGCTAAAGGGCGAATCTCTCCTGTCTGTGGCTTCTTTTAGAGAGTATTTGTCAGTTTTGTTGGGTTTGAATGAATGGTTGAAGATGCAGAATAAAATGCTTGCATGTTTGCTTATATTTTGTACTTTATTTTTTTTAAATAGTTGCAACATGATTATGTCGTAAATTAATTTAAACAACTTTCTGTATTCTAGTATTACGGCATTTAGCGAGCTTTCACCTGCTACCAATTATTGTAAAGTGATTATATTCGATACACTTGTGATTTTAACATTTCTTCAAACAAACTATATGAATAGCCTTCTAAATAATATCATATTTCTATATACAGAAGCTACATGTGCAAGGAAACGTAATTATAATAGCATGTGATACTAATCAATTTCGAATTACAATCGAATTAGAAAAGCATCTCGATAGTAAGCTTGAACGTACCTTAAGAACTCTCGAAATCTGCAAGGTAAATGTCCCAGTCCCTAGACAACTTACATTATACCTGAAGTTTACTACAACACCTGCAAATTTTTTCACAATATCGTATATAAATATGTACTAGTACCACTCTTAAGTTATCCGGGGACTCGGACCTTAAATTTTTACCTGACTCGTCGCTCATTCATCTCTCTGCCTCTCGCTCGTTTTCTTCGGCTCCCTCTCCGCTCTCTCGGCGAATTCGGCTCCTGTGACGGTTTCTTTCTTTTTTTCGATCTCTCCGACCGGATGTCGAGCTGTCACGAAACGCTGGCCGCGAGGACTGCTGCATCCAGCGCCGCGAGGCGAGCGAGAAAGCGAACTCTGGAACGTTTGTAAGCTAGAAATTGTTTGAAGTAAGCTTGGAAGTGTTTATTATTTACTTTTTATATATGAATTTTCTGCAGAGATTAGCGAAAAAGTTGATGTTTATATCTTTTTAGAATCTCCGCTCTTTTAATAGAGCGTGGAATCAAATATTTTTAAGAATGAAACAAATTATAATTGTTAGATTCTCGCTTCAAATCTCAAACATAATTAAAACACCCGTCAAAAAGGTTACTCACATTACCTGTAAAACATTGTTTTCTAGATCTAAAAACACAACGAATAAAAAAAATAAAAAAAAGTAAAGGATGCCAAAAAAGGGGGAGAAAGACGAGCGCTAAAATCCTATACAACAGAAGAATTATACAGAGAGAGAGAGAGGGAGGAGAGGCGCTCGCGCGTGCGTCTCGCTCTCTACGTGACCTCGCAAGCATCGCGCGAATTTGTTGCCCGCGTCACTTCCGCCGTCGGGGCGCCGACACGCATAAACTTCCGCTAGGCCGGAAGGTCGAGCTTTCTTTTCGCTGTTTACTTCTCAAATAAACTCACCGGAGTGCCTCGGCAGCCGGCCGTAAGCTTGTTTTAGAAAATTTTCGGCATTAACGAGCTCAGGACGCTTGGGAATGGAAGGAAATATCGGCGGGTAGAAGGAACGCTTGTACTGCGAAAACTTTGATATTTTCTGGTGTTTTTTGTTTGCAATTTACGAGAGGAAGGTAACATCACATTGGTTGCGTACCGATAAACTAGGACGTTTTGTTGATCAATTTTTAATTCTCCCAAACCATTGCACGCATTTCAGAGTTATTAGTAAACACAGGTACGACAAGCAGAATAAAAAGAATTGAAAGAAGCGCTTTTATAGATTCGCGCACGCACTCGCTTACGCAATGCGCACACTCCTCGGGATATAAAGCCGTCGGCGTTGCGCCGGATATCCTGCAATTTTTTTTCTTCTCTCGGCTCGGCGCCTGCCGCCCGCGCTCATATTTATACGACTGGCAACTGTAAAAATCATTTTTTTCTTCTACGCTTATTCCTTCCTTATTGCATCTCGTGAGAGGAGATTTTGTCGATTATGGATTGTGTCGCGCCATTCTTGTAGAAAGTTTAAATTGTACAAAAAATTAAAAGCTCTTAGGTCATATTAAAAAAAGATTTTGTATTCTATACTGTTCCCAAGAATTCTCACTGCTGGAGACATAAACGATAAGTTTTTTCTTAATGGATCAATCTCATTCTAACTTCCGCTTTTTTCGTCTGCCTCTCGGTTCGAAATTCACGTATATGCATCCGCACGCCGACTTAGTAGATCTTATACTGTGAGGAAATGCCAACAAACGGCTTTCCGCGCATTCATAGCCTGCTGCTGCTGCTGCTTCCGCCGGATGTTAGCTCGTGCAGCTTGCTTTTCTTTCTTATGCCCGTTTATCTTTATTTCACTATTTTTTCAATTTCGTCCGCCTCTTATTTGCTTTACCTGATTATTTATCTGTCGAGTTATGTATTGTGATATAAAGTAATGTTTACCTGAAAGAGTTTTTTTTTCTTTTGAAAATTGAAAAATTTTGACATTCTTATCTGCTATTGATAAAAATGTAGAACTTATGTGTTTTATAGCACAGGCAACATTTGGGAAAAATAAACACTGTTTTATATTTTATCATATCAAGTAAAATTATTCATATTTTATTGAAAGAAAAAATATTATAAAGAAAAGATTTATGGTATTTAAAAATTTAAATAAAAAATATTGTAATATTTTAAATTTAAAATTTAAATGAAACCAGTTTCATAAAAATAATTAATTACATTTGAAGACAGATGTTTACAAAATTAGTGGGTTTAAAATTAGTAGTGTTAGTATAGAATATGTTACTTGAAAATATACTTCAAAAATAAACGTATGATATTGTTGATAATTATATTACGTTTCTATTAACTACCGATATTCTAAATTAATTATGTATAGACATTCTTTGAACGACATTTTTCTTGCTGCAAAGCGTTTGCTAATAATATTACCTCTCTTTTGTTAAGATAACTCATCTAAAAATTAACAGTCAAAAGTTACATCATAAATCCCATCACCCGTAAAGAAAAAAAAAGCGCTTACCAATCGCCGCCAGCCATCTAAGCGCGGCCGCATAACAGCAGAGTAGCCCACAGCGTCGAGAGAACGGAAGGAAGAAGCCATTGGCGCGCGCGCACCACGGGGTGGCTTCGTCGAGAAAGAGACAGAGGAAAACGGAAGTGCAAACCGGAAGTAGCGTTCGCGCAGCATAATTGAGTCCCCCGCTTGAAGAGGCATCGACAGATGGTCTTTTCTTTTCGGCGTCGCGCGCATATCTATTGCCCTGGCCGAAAGCTGTTTCTTGTTTACCAGTGCGTTTCCTTCCCTTTATTTTGCTTCTTCCTTTTGCTTATATGTGTGCTTCGTCGGATTTCGTGTATATCCGCGTATGCAGAGATATGTGCTGGGCTGGCTGCGTGCGATGCGCGAGATTTCAAAGAACGGGAAGTGTGCCCATTGCTGTAGGGAAATTGTTGGGATATACGAGATTTTTTGCTGAAAACTTAATACATATTTTATGATAGATTTTGATTTATTTATTTTTGGCTCATTAATGGAGCACAATGAGTATCAAAGTTTTCATGTCAATTGGCTAAATAAAAAAATAATGAATGAAAAATAGTTAAAACAATGTTTTGATTGTAAAATAAAACCAAAATTTTTAAAATCGTTTCCTTGATTAGAAAATAAATAATTTCTCTGGCAGAAATTTACTTATTTAAAATGATTAGCAGTTAAGAAATAGCATTAAATCCATTTTTATTAGGAATTAACTAGTAATTAAATAGCACCGTTTCTGCTATTACAAAATTATTACAAAATTTTCAAAATTTACTCTAAACATGTAAAAACAATTAGATTTTACTCCTTTATCAACAAATACTGAGCTTTACCTTACAGTAGCCAACAACTACTAAACAGAAACAAAAAAACTGAAAACACAGAAAATCAAGAGCAAACAAACGCAACGAAATCATCTCTCCCCTCCAAAATCACCAGCAACCGACAAAGCCACACACTATCAGCCACCAAAAAACCAGAGCCGCACCGGCAGAGATTAAACCGCGCGTGTACGCGCCTAGCAGGCGATAAATAATCATCAGGCCCGCCGGCAGTTCGCCTCGTTGCTGGGACGCGCGACGCCGGCTTGATAAACGGCAGGAAGGAAGCCTGCCTACAGGGGTGCAGCTCGCAAGCGCGAGAGAGAGAGAGAGAGCCGGCTCTTTTCGCGATATACATTCGACGGCGCGCAGACCACATCCTGTCCTGCTTCCTTTCGCTGCTCGCGGCAGAATCCTCCGCGCGCGACGACCGACTTCCACGCTGTCTTTTTCCTCTCTTTCTTCCGATCGTTGCAAGCCCGCCGATCAACCGCTTTTTTTCGTCGAGTATAGAGACGGGCGTAGCTTCGCCGATCGGACGGATGATCGGTCGCGTCGAGTCGTTTGTAGTTGAACTGTGAATATTTCACCAAGACTTTTTTTTTAATGGCGGAATATAAAGAGTTAGTAGACTTAACTTAGCTAGATAAGAAAAAATAGAAGAGTGCCGGTCAACCGATCTTAGATCATAAAAAACACTAAATTTTCACAGGACCTCGACAGACATATACCGCTTCGACACGTGCCTCTCTCATCGCTCTCCCCCTCCTCCCATAGCTCCGATCTCGCAGGCAGCTCGCGTACGCGCAATTAAAGACTGCAATGCCGTAACGCGCGCATACAGTTAAGCGACCTCACATAACAACCGATCCATCGCCTCAATAAAATTTCTCCTCATCGGCGAGCTTTTCCGAATACCGGCAGCGATTACCCAAAGCGCTCTCGCGTCGATATCACCCCACATACGCGCGAATGATCGATCGGCTGTTAAATTAACGATATAAAAAGAAGGAAAACTCGAGAGAGACAATCGTTCATGGGCGGAGTGCATTGCAGTATAGATACACGGAGGCTGCCTCGGTATTAACGATCGGCCGCGAGCCAGCATGGCGGCTCTCTGTGATATATCGACCTCCTTGCGGCCGATAGCCTGCCGGCTTCTTATCTTTCTCGGTTTTATAGATGCTGACTCGAGTGAGAGAGCCGCGGCGGCCTCTTTCTTATTCGCGCCGCGTGCGTTAGGAAAATGGGATTTTTACGAGCGGCTGATGGCTGCCGCCGAGCTTGGGGATTATGCGCGAAGTCGCGGGGTGATTTTTAAGGTGATTTTCAGTGATTGTGGGTGAGGTTGGGAGTGATTTTGAAAAGTTACTATTGTTGATGGTACTTAGCTTACCTGTGTGGCAGTGATTTTCATTGATGAAATACATACAATAAAAATGCACAGATGTAATTTGTTAAACTATTTACGAATCGTCAATCACAGCTTCATCAAAACACACACGATTATTTTCCAGCTATAAAGTCCGTATCAGCAAATTGCTAAATATAAGCTAGCTTTACATTCAAATTCCTAAAAAACCAAATAGCATAAATTTTCTTCTGAAATTCTCAGTACAACTTCCAACTCTATCCATGCTCCTTTGTGCCATCGAAGATTTTCTTCGCCCTATCGATTACCGAGCTTCCTTAGCTTTCTCCCGGCACAAAGAAGCGTATATCTATTACAGAGCCATATATCACAATTTTCTCTTTCACACCTTGGCCCTGGCGTGCGCTGCTGTTTGCCTCCTTCCACAAGCGGCCTTCGAGCGCGCACTCGATACAAAAAGAGACGTCACTACTCCTACTTCCTGTCTCGCATCTTCGTTATCTGGTTTATCGTTATTTTATCGGCGCACGAGTTTGAGGGAACGCTACGGCTCGGTGTATATCTCTTGCTTACCGTCTTACGCGCACGCGCGGCCTCCCGTGCTTTTCTCTTTATCGCGGCGAATACCGATCGTTTTCCTTTTGGTTTTAGATAAATAGTCGGAAAGAGGGGGGAGGGAGGGAAAGTAAGTACTTTAAACTTCGACGGGTTGATGACGACTTTACAGAATTACGAGTCGAAGTTACTTTTAGTATTAAAGTTTGTGAACAGATATTTTTTTGTTGACACTTTTTTGAATAATAAAATTTTACACATTTCAGAAACATTGTTAAATTTTTGTTCTATAACATCTAGCTGCTGTCGTTAAAAGTGAATCTTAATATAAGTTCGACACTCCAGCAAATTTGATTTTTGTGTTATATTCCTACTTGCCATGGACTTCAGTAAAAACTTGAGTCTTTGTTAGTACAGTTTTAGTGAAATGTGTATAAAGCCTTCAGAAATTCTAAGGAAATTCATTTTACGAACGCTATAATAAATTTTTATTTTTTCATTGAATAATTTAGAAAATAAAACACACATTTGTTTAATAGCATTTTAAGGTTTAGCGTCAAAACTATTTTTAAAAATAGCATTTATAAAGTATCGGAAAAAATGAAAAATAAAAATCCATTTTAAAATACGAATTATGAAAAAGAGTTATAAACATTTAAACATACTTAAATATCTGTTTGTAAATAAGACTTACACCAGAATTTTTAACACCCTCACCAATCCAAAAAATATCATCATTCCAAAGCTTTCTCACAATCAAAGCTCTCTCACAATCACAGCCAAAGCTCCACTCAGCACCACACAAGTAACAAGAAACAGCACCAACTCTTGCTTCCAAATCGCTCGGCTGGCATTAACAAATCCACCTCTTTACATTCTGCAGCTACATTCCATGAAGCCAATAATCATGAGCGCCTCTTATCAGACGGCGCGGCTATCGTTTCTAAATGGCCTGTCATCCTACGCGCGATGAGAAAACGAGCTCCTCCTGACGACTGTCGGCGCACCATTGCAAGGCGACGTGCGGCCGTACATCGATCCACTCGGCCCTCGCGAACGATAACAGCACGAGCGCGCTTAGCTGTAAGTGCAAAAGTCAATTTGAATCGCGCGGGCTTTCGCGATACGCGGGACTATTATGGACTCTGCGAGGCTTGATTTCAGGCCGTTTTCCGAGTGTGGCAATTTTTAAGGGTGGAACAAGCGAGGGAGAAAGAACAAAAAGGCGATTTGAAAAGTGGAAGTGCACTGAGAGTTTTCCTATCTTTAGTTAGCTTTTTTTAAATGGAAATACTCTTGTGAAGGAAACGTGTGAATTGATTGTAATTTTGTACGCTCAATGAAAATTTTATATGTTATTATAGAGATTGCGCGATACATAATTTAAGTTAAACGTACGAAATCTTGGCCAATTTGAACGTTTTTTTCGTAAGCTATCTATAAGCGCATCGAAAACATCGCTCTCGCCAGAACAATATCACGTTTGGCGCAAAAATCGTCTATACTCACTCTAAGTACCGCGAAGCTAGGTGCAAGCAGCTCTCATTGACTAAATATATATAGAGGTACAGCTACCTCGTCATCAGGCGGTAAGAGACGTCGACGTAGAACAGCACGTGCCGCGTCAGGCACGCGTCGATAAAATGACGAAATGCAGCCTAGCATCCCGAGTTCACGCGCGAAAACTCAATGGATGATAAAAGAGAGATAGAGATAGATAGATACAGTTTTATTTGCATACGTATAGAACGAAAGAGACAGAGAGAGGGAGAGAGACAGAGTTAAACAGAGTGAGAGAGAGAGCGGCTTGCTAAACGGCCGCTATGAACTATAAAGCTTTCTAAATCCGTGATGACTACGAAAATAGACTTCCGGTTCCCCCTGAGAGAGTCTCGCGCGCCGTCTGCGGGGCTATGCCAAAGCGCGCGCGCGCGCGCGCTGCTCGTTCATTCGAAGAGATCGCGCCATTTACTAAACATAGGCCCATTCATAAAAGCGCGCGCGCGAGCGAGTGAGACGGAGAGCTAAACTAAAAACTAAACTTAGAGAGAGGGCCGCCCTCCGCTATTCTTTTGTGTCTCTCTTCTTCTTCTTTAGCTGCGCGAGCGCTACTGTTTTTTTTTTTTTTTTACTCTCAGACTTCTCTCTCTCTCTCTCTCTCTCGTTTCTACACCGCACGCGATCGTCACGCTAGCGGCGACGCTTGTTTTGTTTTTCTCTTGCGCGCGAGAGGCCCGCACTGTGGCTCATCTCTTTTTCGGCGCGGCTTCGTTCCGCTTCCGATTTGTTCTCGGGCCTGTTTCTCGGAGAGGAAACGATTTTGGCTTTCACGATTACCGCACGCGCGCGAGACGTTTTTTCTCGCTCTCGCGCGGCCGCTAGGCGGATGTGTTGCCGGAGGGAGCGCGCGCGCTTAAGCTCGGATGCTTTGTTTGAGTTGGCTTTTTCGGATGGGGGGAGAGAAAAAAAGGGTTGCGGCTGCAGCGCCTTTTTTTGGAACTAGGAGAAGATTGGTTTCCGGGCTGGATGGGAGATGGAATTGTGGAGTTGCTGCGGGTTGTTGCTTGATGGTACGTGGCCGGTAGGCGTTTAGGTGTTTATGGCTATAGGCGGATTTTTGGCTGATGATTTATACTTGTTTATCGGGAATTTTGGGAATGGTTTGCACAAATTTCCTGTATGTCATGATTGACTGTTTGATATATGTTGAATACGTAATTAAACTTACCTGTTTGTCTGTCGTATTATTTTCCTATAAAAACTGAAATCGATCAAGAAATAATACTATGCATCACTGAAGGATGCACAAGAATTAACTTATAGTCAAACTTTTCGTAACGACAGCATCGAAAATTAAGGTTACAACGCCATTTATTAAGCACTCGTTAAATTTACGTAAACACATAATCTTAAATAATCAGAAACGACTTTGGCCTCTCGTAAGTCCGCCGCACCGCAGGAATCTTCGGCCCATAACTCGTGCGCGTATATGCTTATTCGATCGCGCGCAAACAGTCGATTTCAGATTGAAATTTATTCGACTTCCCCCCACGTCTAATAATCCCGGCTTTATAACAGGATTCAAACACTTAAGTGATTTCTCGCTAGTTTTTTTTTTCTTTCTTTTTAACTCGCTTGTTAATAAAGGAAAAGAGAAATACCGGAACCCGTTGATTATAATCGATCGAAAAAATGTTAATGCCGAGGAATTTAGCACCTCGAGGAAGAGGCGCGAGCGGGTATTCTAAAATTAACACACAATAAAATTATAATTTAAAATCGGTATACAATGCGCGTAAATCAGTGCGAGCGTTATAAATCAAGCGATAAACCCGAGCTCGAGCACAGCACATTTTTCTCCCGCTGCTCGCGCTCATCTCCCGGCAGTATTTCTTTAGCGTTTCTAATCGTCCGCGCAGGCGCTATCTTTCTTGTCTTGTATATGTATAAATGTGAGACGTGAGATGGAAACATTTTCTTCGGTTACAAAAGCCGCAATTTTTGGATGTAATTTATTTTGAAATTGTGTGCCTATGTGCTTTCGGCAGGACCAGCCTTTGGACTTTGGACACTGAGCTTATGAGATCGGTTATGATTTAATGTAGTGTATTATTTTGAATTGTTTTTAAGTGCTTCATATGAAACTTTTATGTTTCAAATTTTGTAAATCAGAGTAGTTCATTATAATTCAAACATTATACAGTAGTGGATATAATATGAAATTTTGAAAAGCTATGGTGAAAATGAGGAGCGTATTATTGAAGTTTCACAATTTATAAGAAATAGCGCTTGCAGTTTCTTTTTTTTCACTTTTATGAAAAAAGTGATTAAAATTTTAATAGTCTGTCTATTTATAAACTTCGAAAAATATATTGTGGATAATATACATTCTGGAAGATAATAAATCCGATTTTTAGGTACTTTTTGCAGCAAGAGGACATCCAACATTTTAAAAAATATCATTTCAGGTACTGAAAATATTTATTATCCAAAAATTATATTAAAAACATATTTCCCACTTGAATTAAAAAAAATTTTGTTGAAAATTCAAAAAATATTTATCAATAAAAGTAAAATATTACTACTCCATTGTTAATAGTCCCGATGTGAATCGAAAGCCGCATCGTTTTCTATAATGCTAGTTCGCTTACACGTCCTACGTCAGAGGTGCACAGATCGGCTTCCAACTATTGTGCTCTCACGTGCAGCTCACAATGTTATAAAATCGAGGAGATTCGATGGACGAGCGCCAGCCAGATGTCATCGTTGCAGGGCTGCGCGCAGGCCAACTTTTCGGCGACTCATCGTACGCGCATTCGAGATTGCTTGTAGTATATACGCTACTTTTATTTCTTTAGGCGAGTTTCTATTCTCTCTTTCTCGCTCGTGCGCTTTTTCGTAGTCGCGGAGCTCGATGAATGAAAGATTCGCCGATCTTAGACTTGTGTGAATGAAACGCATTGATTCGATCTTATTTTCCTATTCTGATGTTTTTCTGTTTATACACCTGACGATTCGAGGATATAGTGCAGCTAATTTGAAAATTCCAATATAGTTATGTAGTTTGAAATAACATTTCAAGTAACAAAGTTTAATAAAGTGTCTACCAACACAGAGATAATTGAATAAAATAAATCTAATACGATTGCATATCAAAACAAAAGCAAATCTCTTTGGCTATAAAAAAACAAGAGACGTATAAATATAACGTATACACAAGTACCCAGACGGTAATTTTGAATATTCCACCCACGGATTTTCCGTCTCGAACGATGATCTTAGCCCACTCGATTTCCATTTCCGAGGATTCTCGGGCTAGCTCTTCTCTTTTCTAACGTTCGAAATCTCAGCTCTTTTACATGGGGCCAGGCTCTGCGGGCGTTTACGAAGAAATAAATTAAACCAGTCTCGGCCCACGCTGCTGCTGCTGCTGCTGCTGCCTCCTTCCACGTAGTTCTCCCTCTCTCTTTTTTTGGCTGCCTTCTTTTTCAATCTTATACCATCGTCGTGCGCCCGCGCCTGCCTTCTTCTATCCCGTTTATTGTCTATTCATCCGTCTTCCTCTTTTTATAGTGGCCCGCCACTATTTCGGGGGAATTCGAAATGCGGATAATTGGCGTTAGAGACTTCCGCTTGGGTTATTTATGAATTATCGTGCTCGCTCACGAGAGAGAGAGCCTGCCTCGGGAATTCCCAAACTTTCTTGTTTGTTCTACAATGGATTCCGATATTGAATATGCGATTAATTCTGCGCGCACGCCGGCTCTCTCTCTCCCTCTCTCGTGGTCTCTGTCGTAAAATACGAATTGAATAAATAGCTGTGGGCGTGATAAACCCGATTCCTACGGGATCGTTAAATTCAATTGGAATTTCGTGCGTTAGAATCGATCGCAACGGAAAAAAGATATTTTTAAGTAATATCCCAAACTCGCTTTCTCCAAGAATAATATCATTAAAAGTGCATCTCGGCACATACAATAGTCGCACTTTACCCGTCGGTTATGCGCTAGCTCAAAAAAGCAGAATGCGCGCTCACGTCCCGGCGACTTTGGCTCTCCGAGCGCGCTGCGATTCTTTTGCATTTAGCTCACGCGATTTAAAAGTCAGCTCGATAAATTTCGCGCTCTCCTGTCCTCCGGGGTAAGATAAAAATATCGTTCCCGGCCGCGCATAATTTTCAGTTTCATCCGACCTCTCGCGCCAGAGGGATCCTTTAAAAATGCATCCCTCGCTCGCCTGACGAGCATCCCACTTTGCTTGCCAGCGCGCGCGAGCAAGGAGAAAAATATAATGGTCGAATGAGCGAGGGAAAAAAGAAGGAGACGTGCTTAATAAAGTCCCGGATTTGTCGCGCGCGAGTTAAGTCTGGTGCGGGATTTTAGATAGGGTATAGAGGCTGTGCGCCGAAAATTCGAATTCGCGAGGATAATGATTTTACTGCTGGAGGGATAGCTGATCTTATCGATTTAATCTTGCTCGTATTTCGTGGGGATTGAGTTTATAAAGATTTCTTTGTTTATTCTGGAGGTTTTATGTTTGGTTTTGGAACCGTGTTCTGTGCTTAATCGAATTATTTTTTTATTTTTTATCTTCAATAATAAATAATTTGAACAATCTAAAAGTCTAGTGTTCTACCTACAGAATAATTCTTTCCATCATGTAGCAACAACTGGATATCAAAAATAAATCTCCGCGAGAAAGAGAGATAACGGTCTGAAAAATAAACTCGATCGTTTTTCGCTCTACCTACTATATATATTTAAATTGAAACTAAAGCCCTCTGGCGATGGATCCGCGTCCGTCCGCCCTTCGTTACGAGGCGCGCGCGCTCAGCCTCCGGATGAAATCGATCTGGTAGCTCGCTCGTGCGCGCGCGCGAGCGCTCCGGAAAAGGGAGAAAAAAGCGCCGCGAGCCTGAGACGTGGGGGGAAAGATAAAAATGGAAATAAGAGACGCGGACTCCTGCTAGTTTGCAATTTTAATAATCCGTCGCTGCTGCTGAGGCTCATCTCCCCCCCCCCTTCCCCTCCCTCCTGTCTCTCTCTCTCTCTTTCCTCGAGGAGGATGCGCTGCTCCCCCTCCTCTCCTTTTTTCTCCTCCCCGGGCTGAAATTTATGAATGGAGGGCTCGGCGCAGGTTCTTGTGTAGCAAGAGCCAGGTGCTGCTGCTGCTGCTGCCGTGGGACGGCGACGCCAGAAAAAACATCTCGAGAGAGAGAGAGAGAGGGCTCTTGTCTTGCACCTGCACCTATATGGTAATGCCCCCTGTGCGAAGGCGACCAAGCAGAGAGAGAGAGAGAGAGAGAGAAAGAGAGAATTGGAGAAAGACACGTGTGGAAGGAAAAAGTATGGGGGACGTGGAGAGGAGCGAGTGGAAAAGTACCATTTGATTCTTTGCTTAAATGAAAGGGTTCCTTTTCGGTATGGTGTAGGCTAACGATTTAAATTTGATGATTCTGCAGTAATTTGTGAAGATTGATAAACTTTTGTTTCATTCTTTTATTTTTATTTTAATAAACATTTTTGAGTGTACCGATGTTTACTCAATATATTTAGAATAGCACCAAACGATGTCCTTTAAGTAAAAATTGAAAAATTATAGTAAAGACTTTAACATTCGTGAATATGATAATTCATTAGTTAACAATATCGTCTTGAACGAACCAATGCTTTAAATGAATAATGTTATTTTTAACTAACAAAAAAATAAAAGCTTTTAAGACGCATGACTAAAATTTACATTCGAAATTTATATGTTATTCTTGACATTCCCAATAGTGCACCTGTCTTATCGAGTACTCAAATCGAAGAAAAATGAACAGTAATGGGTACGGACAAGAGAAGCGCGCATTCGGATAAAATCTAAAAAAAATAGAAAAATCGAGAAAATGAATGCAAGTTGGTAAACGCAGAATGATAGGGAAGAGCGAGTCTTCTCGGCGTGTCGAGCGGAAATATTACGAGAATGGTGGGTTACGACTCAGTTGTTGAACGAGCTTGCCGTATGTCGTGGGCATTCCGGCGTGGGTTTCGGACACGGCAGAGTCTGGCCATTGTCCACTCCGGTTGGCGCTTAGCTTATTCGTGCATGACCGTCTGTCTCGTTGGCTTTTTGATCGCGAGCCCGCGCGCACACTGCCTACGAGTCTTCGTCTCCTCCTCCTCCTCTCTGTCTCTCTCTCTCTTACTCTCTCTTGTACGTTATTTTATTTTTGTTTTCTCTTATTTGAAATTAGGGCCCACACGGTATTCTGTAGAGAGAGAAAAAGAGAAAGATCGAGAGAGAGAGAGGTAAAGAACACATCTCACAGGACGCTAACATTTCGGTTTCCTTACTTTTTTCTTTTTCCTCCGTCGTTCACTTCGCTACGGTCTCGTTCTCTCTCTCTCTCTCTCTCTCTCTCTCTCTCTCTCTATCTTCAACCTGCTCTCACTCTAGTAATTTCGTAGAGAGAAGCGTATAATTTTCGAATTCTCGACGTTTGACTTATCATCAGATTTTTATGAATGGGACTCGAGTAGAGAAGACAGCTTTGTGAGATTCTTTATGTCTTGTGATATATGTGTATGCGCTAGTATAGTAACGGCAATCCTTATCCGAGAATTGAATTTTGTAAATTTTAATCTGTAGTATCTGACTTAATTGATGTGTCTTCGTCCTTCTTGACGGAAGTACAGCTTTGCTATGTCGGTGATAAGAAAATTTAGCAAAAAAAATACTAACTCGATAATAAGTTTATATCTTTAAGAAGCGTATTGATAATTTTCAATATGCAGTAGTCTGTATAATAATCTTTATTATGATAGTGCAATAATGAGCAAAGTATCGAAATAAGTATAAAATAGCCCGAGTACAGAAATCCAAATCAGAGTGCCTTATACTTGAAATTTGCTTGTGATTTCGGATGCGCATGTTGTAACTCTCATTCTGTCAGAGACTAATCAGCAAAAATTATTAACAGTAATTTTTATTATCTAAAATACAATGTTACTAGAACAATCCCTTGCACAAGCCTCTAACGCATCATTGAAAAATCTCGGCGACTCACCGAATTTAAAAAAATAAAACAACGTCCAAAACAAGCATCACGATGCCCCCATCAAAACGCAAGCAAAGGCCCTCGCAGAGGAAGAACGAAATAAAGCAAAAGTCAGCCGGCACGATGCGAGCGCAGAAGAATTTTCATTGTAATTTACAGCGTGTCTGCGCCAGAAAACGAGGGACTGAGAGAAAAGGAAGAGGATACATCCGTGTATATATCCATACGGGCGCGTCGATACGACGACGGGCGCGCATAAACTTACGGCTCCCTCCGCGCGCTCGCGCATCACCTTTATCATTCTCCTCGGTGTGACAAAACAAATTTACAGTCGAAATTTCTCGGGCCCCCTGCAGTCACGCATTCCAGCCGTATGACTCCCGCGATCGCTCCCCGGATTCTTGCCGCTTACTTTTCCTCTCGCTCCTCGCTCTAGCAGAGAGGAAGAGAAAGACGTCTGCGAGAGAATGAGAGAGAGAGAGAATTTTTCACGAGAGGACAAAAGTTAAAACACTTATTTTACATGCATATACTAGCTTTCACATGATAAGTATAAGCATTAATATAAAATAATAATTCACATAGAATAAGTGATTCTTCATTTTTAGCAATGTAATTAGTTATATGTAATCCAATACAAGAAACCGATTGATAAAGAATGTTATTTAATGTAATAAATGTGTGCATGTATATTTGATTTAGTATTTATTTAAATTATTATTAAAATATTTACGACTATATAAGACATAAAATAAAGATCTCTACGAAATATTTAAATAATTTTTGCAAAATTAATTAACTGCGTTTAATGTAAAATCTTCTAGAAGTAATATGAATTATAGAAAACATTTCAATCAGATAAAAACTATGAATATCGTAATAAAGAATAAATTTTCTTTTAATGAAGTTTCTTTTTGATAACAATACTTAAATTTATTATAAAATTTTTTCTAAATAATTTACGTGCTCCAGAAGACAAACTGTTTTAATTGAGCATTCATCCATTTTCAACAAGCTAACTTGATCCAAATAGGTCATCCTTTTATCCAAAGAATCGCTTCCTTAACTATTCGTAAACATATTTTCAGCTCAAACTAAGCGGATTCAAGATATTTTAATTGAATCAAGTCATTTTTTCGTCACTGCACAAGCCCGCAATTTCCATCGGGCCAATCCTAAAATATTTCCACATCCGGTACGTCTCGTCTATTTCCAACCCGCCGGAGCGCGCAAAAAAAGCTCCGATCCTTCCGCGAGCGCGCGAATTATAAACGTCAATCTTTCTCTCTCTCTCTCTCTCTCTCTCTCTTGCTCCAGGAGCGCGCTTGTCGATTGTTTAAAAATAACCGATACACGACGAGAGCCCGATCGACGAGCGAGAGAAGAGCTGCGCAGGCTGCACTCGGGCGATAACTATAATTGACACTCGCCGGCGCGGCCGCTAATTAGCTTCCGGTCCAATTTCCAATCTCGAGCGCTGGCGCATAAATTATTTATACGCGAGAGCGGGAGAGGAGGTCAGGTGCGCCGCCATCGCCGCCGCCGCTGCTGCTGCTGCTGCAGTGGGAGACCTCGCGCCTTATAAATTCTCGAGGTTATATTGTCGCAATTTCTCCATGCGAGCTGAATCGCTTGGACTGCGAGGTTTTTTCTGGGAGATTGCAGGGAATTTTTGGATTGTTTTGGTTAGGGGATTTTTCGGGATGAGAGATTGTGATGTGATGTGTTTAGCTGAGTAAATGTTTAACTGATTGAGTATTTTTAACACTATTTCCTATTTGCGGGTTGCTATAATAAGTAATTTTTTGAAACAAAGTGTGTAAAAGTCAATTTTTCACGTAAGTTTATCGTATGCTAAGTTTGTGATTTACACACACTTATTTGATACAATGTGCTAAACCACAAGTGTAGCACATCTAAAATTTTACCAGAAAAACTCGCTTTTAGTGAATACTCACTATTAAAAAATAGTATACGCAACATGTACACTAAGCAAGCTTTTCGAGCGATGGTATTTGTCAAGCTCTACGCGTGCGTAAAACACCTGCTTAGCACACTGATTGCATAATATACTATTAATATGTACATTCCATTTACCCATAATAAATCTACTACGATGCACTTAAATTTTAACGACTCTGTCAAAACTTAAAGCAAACCATTATTTCCAAAACAATTAATTAAAACAATCAACAAAACCATTCTCTCAATCCCACCCAAGAACCACCATCCTTTTCGGAAGAGCCTCTCCTAAGAAAACCCGGTCCACGCACACATTAAACCACACAAAGCCAAGAAAAATAAAGAGCCAGCTCGCGTGGGCATCGCCGCTAAGGTGCAGCCCTGAAAGCGAGCGAGCGAGCGAGAGAGACGAACTCACTGCGTGGGCTTTCTCTCGTCGTCGTCGGCTATGGAACGGATCTCCGCTACCCGCCGGGGAATGCGTTTTGCTTTTCCGCGCAGCGCGCGATTAAACGACGGGGGCGAAGCTCGCTCTCTCTCGCGCGCGAATAAATTATCCTCGGCTTTTATTATACACGCACTCTCGCGTATATACGCGCTTATATTTTATTATACAGCGCGGGGGCAGTGGGCTTTTTTCGCCGCGTCGTGCGCTGCTTTTTGGTTGCTGCCGGTTATCGAGGCGTGACACACACGGGGGTGTTTATTAGACGAGTTTGCGGATCGAGGAAGTTGCTTTGCGATCGAGATATTACGCGATCGGTTATATGTATATGGCTGCGCCGAGGCGCGCGCGCGCACGTGGGCGTAAGCTCGCGGAGAGCCGCATGTGTGTATGGCCGGGCGCTAAATTGTTGCGAGCGCGAGCTTTATGTAACGAATTTGAGCGGGCGGATTTTTTAGCTTTACGGATCGTTACGGCTGCTTTGGTTTGAGTGAAATTTGATTTGTAAATTAGTGATTTTTAGTTAGTGGTTTTCTCCGTTTGCAGTTTTTGATGGCAAGCCGTGAACTGAGCATTTAACGCTCGATCATTAGATTAACCACGTATGGACTGTTATTAAAAGTTTCTGCAATAAGACAAACCAAGAGGTGCCAATAAGACTTGCTCGCAGGAAATCCAACTCGGCGATCATTAATTACTTTCTCAAAATCATGCGTATCCGGCCCGAGTTCGAAAGACAGTTTCCTCACTCTCCCGCGAGCGAGGAACAGGGCAATAATCCGGCGCGCTCTCAACACTTCCACTTTGCTCAACAACAATTCCTATTGTTGTGCGAGCGAGACAGCCGGCTTATCGTCTTTTCCGCCTGCGCAGCCACGGGCCTTTTTCCCGATATTATCTGGAACGCGCATCCCGACGATTCTGCGGGAACATGGAATGCGCCGTATAGGCAAGCAATTAAAGGCCGTGCTCTGGACGGACGTGGGTGTTTCGGGATCGAGCAAATTGTTGGAATACGCGTTAAAATAATCGATCGCAGTTGGAAATCGGTGCGTTACTGCTAATTGTTTTTATTGATCGGTAAGCTGGCTGAAGCATAAATGAAGACGCGTGAGCGAATCGAAGAGTGCATTAAGTGCGGATGCGAAGCAAGCCCACGGAGAGCGGAAATCATTTCTCTCTCTTTCTCTAAGGAAAGGCGCGGAGTAGGTGCGCGCGGTGTCCCCACGTGGGCGCTGCTCTGCTCGTCCATGGCGATGAGTGAGCGAGCTTCGCGCCCGCGCATTCCATTTTGCTCTGTAATATTTTACCTTTTTTAAAGGAAGAAAAATTTTTTGGTAAAATCATTATGTGCTTTTACTAGATAGTTAATTTACTAGATCCATAGTAAATTTTAATAGAAATATAGAAAGATTTACGAAAAGTCTAGTGAACTTTTATAATAATTGTGATGATTTTCTATGTTTTTACAATAATTCATTAATGCTTTGTGAAATAGTATAGTGATTTTTCCAAAATATTTTTATTCGCGAAGCCGCCTACTCGCTAAAGCGCTACGCGCTTTCTCCATTCTCACGCGCAGATTTGTTGCTATTTTTTTTCTTGCTCTTTTATGAAGCGTTTGAAACTTTATTGTCTCGATTGTGAATCGAACGCGGCACTCATTGGTTAAACGCCTTCCGATTGTTCGCGCTAGATCGGAATAATGGCATCTTCTTTAAAGAGGCGAAGCGCAAGGCGTTTACATTTTTTAAATATTCAACAGCAAATTAGTCTATTGTTATTATTATGCTAGTTGCGAATACGTTTAGAGTTTAAGTATAGCGATCGAAAAATAAATAATGCGCAGTTAAATGCGAAATAACTATGTAGCTTTTAATATATTTTATGTGTATTGTTGAGAAACTATTATTGCATATCTTGCACTATTATTTTATTTTTAATTACATACGTACCGTAACCAATTATCTACTTAATGGATTATTTTATCAAATGATAATAATTAAATAATCCTGTTAGACTCCTAAGCATAAGTTTATTTAATTTCATACTCATCTACTTTGTCTGGTATTTCCTTGTTCCAGAACCTCGATTTAGGAGTCATATCAAGCGTACAAGTAAATCAAAAACCTGTGGAGAACGCACGTAAGGGTCAAGAGGTTTGCATAAAGATCGAACCGATACCTGGCGAGGCGCCCAAAATGTTTGGTCGTCACTTTGATGAGAAGGACATGCTCGTTAGCAAGGTACGTTCCTTAATTTAAATACTGTCTTCATTTTTTTTCTATTACATTAAAATATTTGTTGTGTATTAAATTTCACAATTATACTTTTTATAATGTGTGATAAAATAAATCCAGTTTAGAAATAAGTAAGTACTGAATAACATATATGGATGGCAAATAAGCTTAAGCACCTGTTGCTTATAATTTTTAATCTTGATGAGATTCCAAAATTTATGATTTACGCTGATCACGATAATTGTTACATGAAGATATTGTTTTCCAAGCATTTAATCTTAAATTATTATTATTAATAGAAACTTTTAATAATCTTTATTTGAAGAATAGCTAATCAAAGGGTAGTATAATGTTACTACAATTTTTAACTAGTTTACAATATTTTTATATTAATTAAACTATAGAGATAAATTACAAAAAGTTTTAATAAAATATAAATGAAACATACTTTATAAGGACATAAATATACATTAAGAAATTCTAACAATATTTTATTATTTATTTAACTGCTTACTAAAATTAATACATTAACTTCGCGATCTACGCACTTGCAAGACTACACAAACCGTTAAGCGCGCCTTTGCATAACCGTGCGGCCGATGAATGGCTGCATCAACTGCGAATGAATCGGCGATCATCAATGATCGTTTTCTAAGTTCTAACGCGGCCGCGTTGCGATTGAATCTAACGTCTCCCCGGGGACGTATTTACTTTTACGCTGCGTAATCGCGTACTCCGCCACGACCTTGCAGCGCGCTTTTTAGCTGCATAAGAGGATAATACGCGAGTGCATTGGCCATTCATAAGGAGTCATTCAGCATTTCAAGCTACGGAGATAAGAATTTTTCATGCTTTATTTCGAAGAAATTAATCTCTCCCTTTTGCAAGGACAAATTAATACATTAAAACAAGAATTAAACGTTGTAAATTTTATGCAATCAAATCGAATGTGTATAAATAACCGGCGTTAGAAAATGTATATTCCAACTCAACACTATCAGACGGGCAAGCCAATCCTCCTTAAACGAATTTCCCAGCGCTGTACATATACCGGAAGAGGTTGAAAAACTAGTCCAATCGCAGGCTCTCCTCGCACCTCCTCGCGCCGTCTCAATCTCAAACAAGCCTAGCCAGCTTCTCTCTCGTCGCGCCCTTCGCCGATCGCGCTTCTATTGGCCATTGGCTTTTCTCTCTCTCTCTTTCTCTCAACGCTCGCGCACACATCCTTTCCTCTCCACTCTTGCCTGCTTTTCGTATCGCTTTTATTGGCCTCTCTGCAGAGAGATCGTCCGCTCGCGTCTCCTTCCTTTTTGGCTCTCTCTCTCTCTCTCTCCCTCGCGGAACACCTGCATAAATGAGCAAGTGCCGAACCGGTTTTTTGCCGCACATCTCTTTCCCTGTATGTATGTCCGTGCCTGTGTGCGTGTAGGCGAGTAAGTAAGGAACGAAAAAGTCACGCGCCGAAGAAGAGATCCGAGCTTGTTTTTCACAATTACCCGCAGTCTCGCTCTCCCACTCTGACGTTCGCTAATTTTCATTCGGTGCGTGCTGAGGCTATGGTTTTCCGAGCCGCTTAAGCAAGCCTGGAGTGTAGAAAGTGGATAGCGCGGTGAGCTGCGTTTTCTTTGTTACGTCATTCTGTCGCCTGGCGGTTTGGGATTTGTTGCAAGTGTATGATTGATTGCGATGCTTGATAAGGGTTTTACCTTAGGCTGTTTGTAGTGGATAAGGCTGTTTTGACAGAGTGACTTTGTTTTGTTGTCGAAGATTAAGTATTTATGATGCATTCTAGGTGGTGGTTTATTGGAAAAATGTAATGGTTTCTGACATTTTTCAACGAACAAATTTTATTATTGATTTGAACTTGAAAATTTGTCCGAAGAGCTAATTGCATTCTATAATTGCAAGGTCAGCAGAAACTGAAGAGCTTTAAAATTGAGTCTGAAATCATACGTAGTAAGGAATTTGTTTGAAGTGACCATGCATCGGTTAAACGTATAATATGCGCAATATCACTTTCTTTAATGATTATTATTTCATTTGCAAAGAGCTATACAAAAAGTTATATGTTTTCTTATAAATACAATTTTCACGAAAGACAAAATTTTCAAGCATGTGTGGCTCGTCATAATTGCAAACAATTTAATTAGGCGCGTAGAATCATTAAAAAATTATTACTGCAATCAAGTAATTGCTACTCGGAACTACGAAGGCTCGTGATAATTAAAAAATTCCTAGATTTTCATTAACTTGTCATACGTCGTGAATCATGGCACTTTAAAAAAAATTTGTCATCGCTTGCGCCGTTCCCTGAAACTAAGTAATTTCGCCAATGCTAATTATGAATAAAGCCGTCATCGCCATCAAAAGCTGCAAAAATATACGGCGAACCATCGACATTTTTAAAATTCTTTCCAACTATCGTAACCTTAGCTTTAAAAACTACATACACGTTTCCTCGTAATACGCATTTACTCCAGAGCATTGCTCATAAGCTCAGGCACTCCTTAAACTCACAATGAAAACCATCCCATTCACAAACACACAATAACTGTACTCGTCCCCTAAATTAATAATTCCTTGTAAATCTCCCAACTTCTTTAACGCCATCACGCACGATTCTAAAATTCCGATTTTCATCACGAACCTCGCGCTCAGCCTCTAATGACGCTCTAGTCGCGCTCGCGCGGGGCAGCGGCGCAGCTTAACGGCCGAATTAGCGGCGTATATACGCAGCCATCTCTCCGATCCCGTCTAACGGTCCTAAGTCCATCGTCATCCGTGCCACGTATCCACGATAACGGAAGCGCCGATATACCTACCTCATGGAGCTTCGAGGTGGCTTTCGATTCGATTATCTCGTTTTTCTTCTCTTTTGGACCTTTGTGAGGAATACCGATTTTTTCGGATGAGGAGCGACTTTGCATTTTAAGCTTGGCTTGTTTGCTGCTTTTTGTCTCTTTTGTTTTAGAGAAGGATTTGATGCGATGCCTGGGATTCGTTCGGTTAACGGAATCTGACTGATCGTGAGGAGTTTTCACAATCGGTGGGTATACCGTTAGATTTTTGGTAGGGGCATGGGAAATTCGAAATTTCGGCTGGGTCTTGTGATTGTCAACGATGGAAAAGGTGAATTATCTCATTCGTTCGATAGAAGATTTAGGAGAAAGATCAAAATATTATTACTATACTTAAGATGTAACTCTCGAGCATTGGTAATTAACGGCACATCCGCACGGAGATTCGAGCAGGTGGAAGCCTCATTTCACAGACAATTAGAAAGACTTGGAGGATGAAAAAGAAAAGAGCCTGCGAGCCCCTCTCCAAATAGCCGGGTTCTCGAAAATTGATGATTCTTCCTTATATTAGTCCTATTATAGTTTCGTTAAAGCAGCCCTAACGAAAGAGCGCATTTTCACATTTTAACCGCGCCGAATGACAAAATCACTGTTATTAAGAAAGCGTCCGCTCCGCGCGGCCCGCCAGCGTGTTATTAGCATCGGATCAAAGCCGTCAGGGGCACGTTTCATTCGATATTTTTCCCACTCCCAAGCTCCACGAAAACTCGTTTTTTCCCGAGCGCCCAAGCAGATGAAACGAGAGACGGCGCTCGTTATACAGCCGCCGACTGTTTTCGTTTTCCACACGCACGAGAGAGCCGGTACACACCCTCGTGCCTGTCATTTGGGGCCGACCTTTCGTGCTTATAATTAGTCGACCTTTGCGCGCGCGCAGCTAACAAGCTGTGTGTCGCGTGCGCGCTCTACTCTCCTTTTTTCGTCTCGCTTTAGTCCATTCATCCGCGCTGCTCTCTGCGCGATTCATCGATTGCCGCGCCTCGGGTTCCGCCTCCACGAAGACGCTGCTCTCCACCCTCTTCCTATGAGTCTGATTATACTTGGAGCTGTTTCCGCTTTTTTTTGTTTTTCAGGGATAAGGGGGATGGAAGTGTCTGGGTATTGAGTAAGATATTGATGGGTTTGTTTTTAGTAAGTTGAAGTTGATTAGCAGAAAAGGTTTAATAGTTATACTGCTCAATGATGTTTTTTTGTACCGTAATTTTGATGTACTCCAAGTATATTATTTCAATTAGTTGTGATTTACGTTCATTTTAAGTGTTACGGTATAAAATTTTTCTTTGAAACTCTTCTAAAGTCATTTCCTTTTGCAGTTTAAACACATGTACGTGTGTTTCTTTTTCATTTAAAAATTTTATCGTCGTTATTTTTTACGATGCTGCCTGTTGATCTTCCTAAAACTGTCTCCTCTTTCGTCTGTATACATCTGTACGTGTGTGCATGTGTGAGCGTATACATAAGAAGAATTTCGGGTCCGAGAGGAAGTAATTAAGTTGCCAGGATGAAATTGACTTTTTTTCTCGGTTCCTTAACTGTGTGTGTGATTCTTGATTATTAGGTAAGATGATGAGAGAGAAAAATTTGTAAGAAATGGAATGTTTTTTTCTCTGCTTGTGTAATACGAAAATTAGTAATATTTTATTTTTAATGAGTTAATTTTTTCATTCATAACTTGAAATACTCCATTCAAAGTGTATGCAGCATTGTAAAATTATTTGAATTATCATTTTTCCTTATTATTTTTCAGTCATGTGTAAATAATTGTCGGAATATTTTAACAAGATAGCGCATTTAATTACTTTCCTTGAAAAGACTAATTGCAATGATCAAGTGACTCGCTTAAAAATAAAATTTTAACAATAGTTCGTTCACCTAAATATTTTTTGACAAACATTTATTCAGATGTTATAACATTAAATGCCATGTTTTCGAATATAAATTGTCTCACTGTCATATAACAGTTGTTCAAATCATTCGTTGAAATGAAACCACTACTATAATCGATTTTTAAACTTAACTTTAGAGTTTTTTTGTCAAAGCCTCATTCCCATCTTATTCTCATAATATTATCAAGATGTATTTCGAATCGAAACTGCTCCAACCAACATTACCAGAGTGCCAAAACAATCCTCGAAAATTCCTTCTTCTCAACATCACCCAGACACTCCATCAGCAAATCTATCAATTCACCACCCGCAGCATCTTCACCCGTCCGAATTCGCAAGCAACATTCGAAATCGAAAAATCGATTACAGCAGGCAGTTGCGCTTGACAAACGGACGAAATAAAAGTTTCTGCAGTCTCACGCGGTGGCGGCGGCGCACTCGAGACCGCGGCTCGGCCTCGAAATACGATTCCGATATACGACGATCGAGTGACCGGCCGCGGCGGGCCCCGAGGGCCTGCATAGAGGTGCGACCTGAAACGAAGCGAGAAACAATATTAAAGCCGATCCCGTAAAACGAGAAAGAGAGAAAGAAGAAACTGGCCGGCCGGCCGCCGCCGCCGCGCGAGGAGAAATCGAGTAAGACTGAGAAAAAGTTCCAGAGGCTATATGCGCGGGCGCGACCTGTATGTAAGACAGAAGCTTACGATGTAATTGTAGCTTGGAGAAACGATTAATATGGATATGGTGAGAGTGATTGTGATTTTTAGCGATTTGAAGCAGTGGAGTTTGCGATTGTCTCGGGTGTTATTGTTGCCGAGGCCGTAGTGGTTGAGATGGAGCTTTGACTCTGGTATATGTAGGCTCCGTCAATGGTTATTACGATTTATTCACGTATAAGGTGTAGTTTTTATAGTAATTGATCGAGTCGGATACGTCATTGACAATTATCCCTAACTTTCATATAATTAATCTCAACTAAAACTCTAGCGAGTATAAAAATACAAAAATTTCGTGCATCTCCTCAAGAGTAACATCGCTAGTGCAAAAATTTCAAAACTCCCAAAAAATCCAGCAGCACATCTCTCCCTAAGCCCAGCCTCAAATCAAAAAAACCCCTCTCGATCAAAACTCACCGTTAACCCGTAATCCAGCAGCAAGCCAGTCACACAGCCAAGACAAAGACTGGATTAAAAAGCGCTCGTCGCGCGATATATAGAAAAAAAGGAAGCGGCGCTCGTTGCATTATCCATACAGCGACTCGTCCCCGCATTGCGTAACCTCACCGAGCGCGAGCGCTCCGTTCATCGGCTATTCCGTATAGCTCGCTCTCTCGCTCGCTGACTGAGAAAGAGAGCCTGGAAACGTGACCGCGAGCAAACTATCGGCTTACCGGCGCTCCAGTGACGAGAGAAAGAAAGAGAGTCCCTCTGCATGTCAATAGTCCACCTTACGTGCTCGAGCTTGCGCGCCTCGACTTTAATTTTGCGCCGCTCCCTTTTCACCGGCGGCGCGTCAATGGCTGCAGGCTAAGAGTGATCGATGAATGACTAGAGCTGACCATTCATGAGTGAGGAGAGAGAGCGTTGGATTGTAGGGAAGTTTTTTTTGCGTGGATGGATGGGGGATGGCTCGTTGTTGGATTTAGCGTTGAGTTTGCGGAAAAATGGAGGAGTGTGGGTAGTTTTGACGTCCGTTCGAGGAAAGTCTGCTGGGTGTCTTTAGGGAAAAGTATTTTTAACGAAACGATGGAGTAAGGCTAGTGTGTACGTTCTACCTCAGTAAACTACAATGAAGTTTTCAAAGCAGGTTTCCTTTTCTGTCATTATCCAATCGTATTTATAATTATTTACCTTTTTATGGGTGAACTTACTTATAATCATAACACAATGGACAAATCAGTTTTCATAGTTCCACCAAATGTCTTAGTCAAACGTAAACTAAACTAACATTCACTCGCCAACTTCTGCATTGATTATACATCTCGAGCGCGCATTTTTATCATTCCTCGTAGACCCCGTGGGCGCAGTGTCGCGTATCGTAAACAGTCTGACGAAGGTGCAGCGAGCCAAAGAAAGATCAAAGGACTGCTCTCTCGTGTCCGTGGGGGAGTGCATGGCAAGAAAGTGGAAAATAGAAAAGAGACGAGAGCTCGCGGGTGGGAAGGGTGCTGGAAGTTAAGGAAAAAAAAAATGTCGAGAACAGTCGTGCGGAGGCCGATTCAAGATGTCAAACACGTGTGTGGCATGCGCGCGTACGCGGAGCTTCAACTTTCCGCTCTTTCTCTTTCTTTTTGCCCCTCCCTCTCTCTCGCTCTCTCTGTTTTCGAATATAGTTCGTGAAAGGGCTGAACGTATGAGCAGGCTCTTTTTTTTGACCGACTCTAAAAACGTCGCGAAAGACTCTGATGATCCGCGTTTTTCTACTGTGCTCGATCTGTGCGGGTGTGTATGCGTTTACGTATATTCGTAAAACTGACGTAACTTCGATAAGCCTATATACGATCTTGAAAAAGAATCCAGCTATGATAATGAAGTTAGGTAGAATAAAAAATTGACGGAATTTCATAGTCATTTTTTATGGTACAATTACTTTGAAGAAACTAATACTTAAGATATGTGTATAAATAAAAGTAATTTATTTATAATAAATACTTAATTTTGAAAAGAAAAGAAACACTTTTAAGTTGAGATACACGCCATTTTCTTTCTCATTAAGTAAGTCTGACTTTGTTCCACGTTCTAATATTTCCAACAAGCTACGTAAGCGCGCCAGCAGGTCTGAGAGCTCCTCCCTTATTTTTATTGCACGCATTTTACTCGTCTATTCCGCCCCCGCAGATCGTGATGGTTTTTCTCTGAAAGCCTTTGCTGACCGCTCGGATGCTGGAATTTTCCTTCGGCTGTATACTTTGATAGGAACTCGAAGCTTATTTTAGAAGAGCTGTCTCTGGACTTTTATGTCACTTCCTGCCGCTCGTTAATCTGTCTAACTTAATGAATGTTTCCGGAGCAGGATGTCCTACTATCTTTATCAAATCTTATTTATAACTGCTCACCTCTTTATCAGGACGTTTACCTAATAAGGTGTATATATGGTTTCAGCTTGCAAGCTTTATTCTTCTTCGAATTATACTTACCGACAACGAGAATATTAAAAATGTCACAGGTAGGAGTGGTTATCTATAATTTTTATAGTCAGTCGTGTAGTCAATTTATTGTTGTATACTTAAGTAATGCTTTTGTTTACAATTATTCGACTATTCAGAAACGAGAAACCCACAAACTAACAAAACTAAAATCAGCTACCTTCAAACCAACAACCCCACATTTACAATCATTCCATCCCCAACTCGCGAGCAGCAACACCTATAGATCCAAGGTCGCATCAACTCGCATGCATCCCACTCGCTTTCTCTCCATAACTTGCATACACACACACGCAGAGGCGCAACGCATGGGTGCAGCGCGCGGCAAACTGGTCCGACTCGCCGCTGCGACGGCCACCGTCCGAGCTTTCGTTCGGCGATCTATCTCCCCGGATGCGTGGGCGTCAGATAAGAGTCGACAAGAGAGCTCGCTCGCTCGCGCGCCAGATAAGCGCGCACCGGTTCCGCAAAGAGGAAACGCGCCGAGAGGTGCCGGAAAGCGCAGCTGCGCGCGCCGCGAAGGCGCGACTTTTCAGCCGGGCTGCGAGCAGCTGCCGATGGGTGGATTCGATTAACTTTTTTTGGATGCTTTTGGATATTTTAATGGGTTTGCTTGGTGGGATTGTGTAATTTGGTATGCCGTGGTGCAAGTAATTGTGGTAGTAATACAATGGATTGTTGATCTGGTTTGCATCGTTAAATCGATTTTTCTGAAAATGGAAAATGATCATTAGGCACGCAACTTAATTAGTGATGATGTAGTGAGTAGTTGTAGTACAAGCTGATTTTGTTATTTATTTTTTTAAAGTATTAGTTGGATGCTTTAGTTATTAATAGAATTTCCTGATTAATTATTAGATGTAGCCGAGTATCCGTAAGTGAGATTCATGATTAATCTAACTTTTCTTCTATTATGATATAAATTTATATAAATTCGTAATTGATATACTCTCCTAAAGAAAATTTCTTAATGTATATTCTTAGCAAACTCCCCTTAAGAAATCTAATGAATAAACCGTTAATCAGTAAAAGACGTTTCTTAAAAGAGCGCAACGAGCTGCAGGTACATGCATATTCGCGATTGACGTTTCCTTCACTCGAGGTGTGCGCTCAATGTGCTCGCAACATTGTAACGGCTTGTAGTCGCGAATAGCTGTTTCTTTCATTAAAAAGTAGATTTCCTATATTCTGTGCATTACTGATAAAATGTAAGATATAAATGATAAATTTCGTTTTACATAAAAAAAATATAAAATTGTCGCAGTAGATTAATTTCTTAATCTATTCTTTTTTTACGTAAATTTTAATAAATATTCGTTCTTATAATAAAGTTATGCTATTTTTAGTCAAGTATATACATTTCCTTGAATTTTTATATCAATCACTTATCAATCAAAATATTACGTTACAATCGACGGATATAGCACAGCGAAAACAATTTGCTCGAAAATCCAATCTATCAAATATCCATTAATACCCACGCAAATCCAAGAAAATAATAGCACAAACCCTGCCTACGCCTTGCATCGAAGCGCTCATCATCAACCAAATTCTTCAACCCAAAACACCAACCTATCCACAACCGAAGCATAAAATATTTTCACTATCAACCATCAGCCAAACCCTTCCGCGACTTCTGCAATTTCCACCCATCCATTGAGCGGTCGGGCTCTTGCGAAAGGAAGAAGGAAGCGACGGATCGATTCTCGTGCATGCGCATAGCAAGACGACGAGGGGAGAGAGAGAGAGAGAGAGAGAGTCAACGGCGCGGCGGCGCGTTCATTGAGCGATCCTCGGCTGAATGAAACCAGGGCATCCAGGGGCTGCGCGCACGCCCGTAGTTCCCCATTGAGCGAGCGAGCGGGTCGACGCCCGCAGCTTCCGTCCTATAACTTCCACTTCCGCAGGCAGCGAGGACGCCGGGAGAGAGCGCGGATGATATTGCGAGGCCGAGATATAGCGCTCTGATGGATATTAGTGGATTTTTGATGGACGAGGGACGGGAATTGCGAGGGGATGGCGGTGATGCTTTTTGGAGAGAAAAGTTTTGCTGGAAGAGATTTTTGCTTTTAGAAGTTTGCTGGCGGGGGAGATTGGAATGGAAGAGGTTTTTTGGAAATTGAGTTTGGAAAATTGCGGTTGCTGATTTATGAGAGAGATTGCTGAATTATGAGAGAGCGTTTATTTTTGAGCTTTTTTTCAATAATTATATATAGGAGACTGATGATTCTATTTCGTACTTCGTTTAGTTTATTAAAGAATTCTATTTAGCACGAATGCCTCTTCTTTATTAATTAAAGTGTATTTGCAGCCCCAGTTTTTCGAATTATCGCGATAATAGAATTTAGAGTGGCACTAAAAGAGTCTTGAATATTAGGGGCACGTGAAATTCTCGTTTTATTCAGGACACGCGATACTGAATAGAATTAATTATGTTTGCTCGAAAAGAATATTATAAATATAACGTCCGAGTGAGCTCATTCGATGTTACTTGAGATAAAAATTGCTTTATCGAAATTTCGTTGCGCGTAATCAATACTTTGAAATACAAACAGCTGATATCAGCCTTTATCTATGATTGTTTATCAGCGATACCGGAAATGAATCAAACGCGACTGCAATTATGTCAAGGAAAGCGATAAACGCATATCATTAGGACTCGATAGTACTTTGGAAGAACTAATTTATTTGCAGAAATTTCTTGTAGCCTTTTTTCCATAGTCAATTTTTTATCGTATTTTACTTTATTTATTTTTTGCTCGCATAAAACTTCATAGAAGGGTAAACAAAAAATTCGCTTTCTACCTAGATTAGCGACACCCACGCTCTTAAATATTTTATAAAAAAAATTCCTAATTTTCTTTTTGCACTCCCCGTCAGAAGTTTACTGTATAGAAGCCATTAAAAGGGGTCCCAAGGTCTTATCAAGGACTTTAGTTAATCACTCTATCTAGTCAAGTTAAACTTTGCTCGATTAATCATTGTTGTTTGTGAAAGCAAAGTGTTAAACTTCAGCGCTTCCTTCGTTATACTTTAAGAAGTTACTCCAGTAAAATAGTCTCCCGACGATAGATCATCTCATAACTGACACTGCCCCCAAAGGTCAGACGTAAAAAAACTAATAATAATTTCCAGTCACAATCAATCCTGCGTACGTCAAAATCCCTACGCACATAACCTACCCCAACTCAACTATTATTTTCTTCAACAAGCCGAATCAATCCATCAACTCCTCGAATCCCTCATCCCTCTCAAATCCAGCCTTTCACCTTCGTCACGTCGAGCTAATACCCTCTAAATCAGCGAAAAAGAAAAAACAGCCGTATAGCCACCTATATACACGTGACTAAAGAAAAGCCCTCGTTGACTTTTAGCTCACGTACATCCCAGAGCGTCCACCCCCGCAGCTACGTCATAGCGACTATATATACGCTTTCCGCTGTTAAGCCCTCACGTTTTTTCTCGCTAAATCTCACAGTCCCCGAAGGATGCTCTGTTATAGCTCCTGGGCGCCGCCCGTAGCTGCGTGGGCTCAGCCTGAAATCGGGTTAGCGGGTCAGCCGTCGCCGCCCTCCCATTGACGTAGTCGACGTTGCTAAGGGAGACGACCCAGTGGCCCCTCTTTCTGCCTCTTTTTAGACGGCGAGAGGGTGAAGCACCCCGAACGAGGTCGAGGAAAAGCTTTCCGAGCGCAGCGGAGCGAGCTTTCTCCAGAGGTTGCTGAGGGGAGGAGGGCTGGCTCGTTGCTGCGGAATGGAAAAATCATTGGGATCGATTTGGATTTGATGATGTTGGCTTTCGGTGGGATTTGGGAGGGAAGTGGATTGCGGGGGAGTTTTTAGTGGGCGTTGGGATGAAGCTTCGTGGCTCCGGCCTTGGTTGTAGTTTGATATTGCGGGGATGCTTTTTGAATTATTCGACTAGGACCGAATTGTCGATCTCGATTATGCATTATGCACCGGAATTTAACCAGGTGTACCTTTGAAATTATTCACAATGTTTGATCGAGCGAGCTCGGTGCTTATGAGTTTTTTAAAGAAGTGATTTCCGTGTTTGTCAAACGTGCTTAAGTAGTATAAAGAATTCAGCCGGCAAGATTTATTTTTAAAACCTCGTTTCTTTATTCTGCAGCTAACACCATTTAAATTAAATTCGTACAAATGATTAAATAATAGTCAAGACCTCGATCAAAATTCACCGAGAACAACAATTCCTTCGCCTTACCCCATCCAGCCATCACTCTAAAAAATCACATTTAAAATCACCATCAACCAATCCAAAGAAGCGCCCCATCAAAAATCCAGTCAACTTAAATTTCATCAATGAAAAATATAAGCACGACCGGCAGCGCGCGCGTGCGTAGGGAGGCCGACCTCGGAAGCAGCTATACACGTGGGCCGCGCGCGTTCGATCGAAGCCAGCGGCGGCGAGTGCTGAATGGGGCCGCCGCGTCCGAGCCGTTTTCTAAATGGCCAGGCCGCCATTCATGCAGCGGCGCGATTCAGCGATTGGCTTCTGTGCGCCGCTGCGGCCCCCGCACGTGCGCAAGCGCGCGCCCGCACACACACACACGGCTCCGTTTGTTTCGCCGCTTCTCTTTCTTTTTTTTTTAACGGGCCTTTTAAATTGGCTTTTTCGTTTGAGGTGTTGATTAATTGTTTTGGTTGTTGGGTTTTGGTTTGATTATTTTAACGATTCTTTTGAAAGTTACTTTAGATTTGAAAGTCGAAAATCATTGTAGAAATATTTTTTATTATAATAACTTAATTTCATTTTTAGTAATGGTGTTTTAT
>UELX01001073.1:0-51972 GCA_900480035.1 Eupelmus urozonus
AAAGAGTTATTCTTTGTTATAAGATTAGCTAAATGAAGCAAAGCTGGCCTTGCGTTCGGCGATCCGGAAAGGGCCAAAATCTGAGGGCAATAATTTTTCACGTGCTCGTCTATCGAATTCAGTCTAGAAATAGAAATAAAGGTATATTATCGTTCTACTTTGGAAAACATTTTTTTAAAAGTCGAATTTTTTGAAATATTCTATTTCAGCATTTAAATAATACCATTGCTTGCAAATAGAAAATACTAAATAAACTATTATTTTTTATCATTAATCATTAATAAACACAATAGTGTCATCGTCATCCAAATCGCATCATCTTATAAAAACAATCAAAACAAACACCTCCCCACCCACCACAATTACAAACGACTAATAACTTTTTTCTCCCGATCAGACTAATCGCCGACCTCAAACTCAATTAACAACGGCGCATTATCGAGCGCCAGCTTCTAATAGCTCTTCGAACCAAAACGAAAAAAAACCAAAGAGAAAAAAAGTATCGCGTGGAAAAAAAAGTCAACGCTAATTGCAGCTATATAACGCAAGATTAAGCACTGCAGTCTAATATAAGAACAGTATCGGTTCTGTATATACCTATAAGCGATGGATAAGGCCGTCTTGTAGGTCTGCGCCTGCGTGCTGCTTCCCCAATTGACGTCCGGTTTCCTGTAGACGACTATCAGATAGAGAGCGAATATTATGACGAACGTGACGAGAGACGTTACCCAATCGATCAGGAACATGATTGCTACGCAGGCGATGAATCCCAGAAGTGAGAGCCACGTGTTGTAATACTGCAAATTAAAAAAGCTTGGATGATGGAATGTTGGGAGGATGAAGCGCGCTCGAACGCGGGAAGTAGAATCGAGCTTGGCGAGCGATGCGTTTGCCTTTTTTTATTTATTTATTGCGTTTGGGGGTAAAGTATATTTATTATTTGACTTTTTATTTGTTAGTATGTAAAAGTAGTATAGCAATTTCAAAGAGACCTTTCTTCTTTGTGTAATAATGAATATATAGGCAAAGTATGTGTGTTATTTAATTAATAATAATAAAGTTGTTTACGTTTTATAATGCAAATTTTTTAAATAAAAACGTAATTTTTATTAAAAATTTTCAAAATATTAAATAAAAAAAGTTAATTTATTTGAACATAAACATTTTCCAAAAATAAGAAAGCAAACACAAAATCATTTTCGCAATTTACTATTAAAAAGCAATCTACCTCAAACCAAACGCAATAAAGCTCGCTCACCGAAAAAAATCCCCGTTATTTCGCCATTACAATAATCGCAAAATTAAAAACATATATCCGGAAAAGTCCATTAAAATTCTCATTACCTTAAACGTCGGCCGCCAGCCCAGCGGGCGCACCAGGGCCGCGTGGAATGTGCAGAAGTTGATGAGGGCGTAGGAGGCGAGGTAGAAATTCGAGATCAGAGGCGCCACCACGTTTAGGTTAGCTGCAAAATATATTGCGCATATGAAAATTCCGTCTGCTGGAAAATGAATGGCGAGCGCGCGGCCCTACGGGTAAATAGGGGAGGTGGGCAAAAATGTTAAGGGCAGACTTGCGCGCGTTAAATGTTTTTCGTTTTTAATACCCCTTTTTGATGTTGTTCCTGGTATGCTGAATAATTTATGTTGTGAATAAACTTTATGCAATATGTGATTGTTAGGATTAATCTAATAATTTCGAATTTCGAAATTTATAACATGTGTTTTAGCGTATTTTTAGTCAGTTTATCACAAAGTTAAGATGAAAACTTTTCGATTATGAGAAAAAGATTGAAAACGATAAAATCGTCGCTTCAAAAGGATATCTAAAAAGAAAATTTATCTGATAAATTTTGGGCAAAGTTTAAAATTCAGATTTTTCAATTTTATTTTTTAATCGAAAGATCTTAATCTCAATTTTTACATCGTAAACCGGATAAAACAATTTTCTGAAAAATTTTATATTTAAATAAATATGTAAATCTAAAACTCCACTAGTTGAAAATTTTTTGTACTATTTTTTCAAGCGTTAAAAAAATGAAAACTTATATGTGCAATATACGCTCTTCAGTATGACGTCTTTATTAGTCTCGACGCAATTTTCGGGGGTAAATACTAAAAGAGTCTGGAGTTTAAATTTAATTTTGTTATCGAGCCTTGTGCAACGGTAAACGTGATGGTTTGAATTTTGAATTTTTTTTATTTTTGCTGTAGGCGCTGTACAAATGAGAAATTTAGCTAATGCAAATTTGTTTTTATTAGGGAAAGCTGAAGAAGTGTAAAAAATAAAGTATTTGAGAAAATCTCCATAAAACAACAATGAAGAAACTTCAAAAACTAAACGCGAAACAAAACAGTACTTTATATAATATAGAATATTTGAAGATTTTCTCTAAGAAAAACGTATTATTTTAAATAAAAATTGACAATGTTCATTGACATAAAGTTCTTAATTATAACTATTAATGTTTATATTAATTAAATTTTGAATAAATTTTTAATAAGTATGTTGAAAATAAAGAAAAAGAGAATAAAAGATACTAATTTTAAGGTTGCTTTATTCCTGCATTTACAGGTCTATAAAACCTTTTCCGTAAATACAAGAAATAAAGTTTATGCGGGAATCATATTATAAAATATTATGCGTCTGCCACTTTAAATTTATAAAATGGTTAATTTTAAAATTGAGTTCTACATAAAGTAACAAATAGCAATTTTATATTATACATAAAAAAAAACATCTACTTGAAAATACACTTTGGGACAAAATTCTCCATATCTACTTAACCCAAATTAACAAGACCTCGACAGCCACAAAGCCATTTCGTCAAAAACGGAATAAATCCACATATATAACACAGAAAAATAATTCATCTCTCCTCCTACATATATCAAGCTATAAATATCCAGTTCAAATCCTGCGAGAATACATCGAGCCGGGATCAGCGCCCCAATTAATCGACTTACCGATAAGCACGAAGAGAGCAGCCACAAAGAAGGTGAGTACGTAGCCACGGTAGGGCTCACCGGACTTGCCGTAGCCCTTGCTAAAGTAGATCAAGCCCGGGTAGATCCGGTCCTGACCGAGGGCCTGAATTAGCCGAGGTACAGACAGCAGATTCGTCAGGGCTGTGGATAACGTCGCGGCGAAGCAGCCGGCGTAGATGAACGGACCCCAGACGGACATCAGCTGCATCATCTGTGAAAGTCGAGAGAAGCTTTGGTTAGAGGCTGGGTTATTTTATGAAAAATTATTTTTTTTGTTGTTTTTTATTTTGTGGAGAAACGAGAGCGGAGAAATAATACAGAGGGATTCGAGAAGGAATGACCTCTTGAGGATTACGAGGAAAACAGTGCAGTAAAAACTTCCGAGGTTACGTGAACGACGAGTATTGTGTAAGTAGACGCATGCCGAGAGTAGTGAGACTCTGTTGGTCTGGATGTACTCGGCATTATACTACTTCGCAAGCATAAATTAACTATACTCTTTTTTAGTATCTCGTAAACTTAAGCTATGTTTTCGTGAGTTTAAATGTTTTTAAAATTTATTAAGCTACTTTTTTTTTAGAATTTTATATTTCTGCACGTAAAATTTTGCTCTGTGATCTACTTAAAAAATAAGATTTTTTAAAATTTAAAAGGAGTTACTTTAAAATAATAAATTAAAATTTATTGTGAAATCAACAGTTTTAATACAACTAAAGTATGTTCTGTTATATTAAGCGATATCTATATTTTTTTATATTATATTTATTTTTCATAAATATCGAGACGCTCTTATTATAAGCAAAAATAGGGGACATTGACTTATAATATATGCGTCTGATGTAAAGAATGAGAATAACGCTTGGAATGTCCGGCATTGAACATCTTTCGTAGTCTTGAATATTAAAAGAAATAATAAATTTAAAGAGCTTTGTTTAATTTATTTTACCGTGAAGTACGTACGTTTTATTAAATCAATTGTGATAACACCAAATGTGAAGATAATGTTTTGAATATAAATAATAACATAATTTGAATAATAAAGTAGTTTTAATTAATCATAATTATTATTCTAGTAAGAATCTTTGCAACTAAATATAAAATAACTTTTTAATTTTACTAGTGTCCTTTAAGATACAGTACTAAATTTTTACGTTTCCTACTTAGATAATGTATTGAAAAAAATAGTGTAAAAAGCTATTCGTTTCCGTATTTTACATAATTTGTACATAAATAAAGGAATTCATGACTTTGTTCCCGAAGACATCAGCAGCTGCTCTTACCTCATAGATAAGAAACTGTTAAACAAGTGTTTAAATTATTTTCACGGCTATCAACTGTCTGTTTTTCTGAATGTTTAAGTAAAATTCAAAACAAATTCCTTACCCGCACTTGAAAACAACAAAAATAACATTGAAAAATTTTATTTCAACGATATTGAAATTTATAATATTTATCACCCCATTAACACCAATTATAAAACAAAAGAAAAAACACTCACCGAGTAGCTATTGTGCAGGCCGCTCTGGCAATCAGGCAGCAGGCAGCTGGCTATGGCGGTGCCGTTGGCCGTCAGGTTACCACTGGCGTCTCTGAGCGCTGCGCCTCCAGCGAACAGGACGAAGGTCACGTAGCTGATCATGGAGATGAGCAGGGCTAGGAGAGTGCCTACGGGTATGCTGCTGGCTGGGTCCTTGAGGTCGCCGGATATGTTGGCGCCTGCCTGGATTCCGGTGACGGACGGGAAGAAGATGGCGAAGACGGAGAAGAAGGTCTGGTTGCTGCCCTCGGAGTAGCGGTAGTCAGGCAGCCAGTTGTCCATGAAGACTTTGCCTGTGGTGGTGATGTTGGTTATTGGGAGGTGGGTAATTTTGGTTGTGGGGGTTTGATGGTTTTGTGAAGCGGTGGTTTGTAAGGTGAGGTTGTGTGAGATGGTGTAGAATAGTATCATTGAAATAGTGTAGTAGTAATGTTGATACGATTGTTTATGGTAATATTGTTTAGTAATTTAGGAATATTAAAAAATTGTGAAGTTTCATTGATATTGCCATGAAATTTTAATATTGTAAATGTTTAAATGCGTTTATAATTCAAATATTTGTGATAAAATTAAAAAAAAAATGTACTAACTTTATTTTACTCTATTTCTTTTTATTAATAGAAAAAATATTCAGTCAAAGTTAAATAAATAGTTATAAAATGTAGATATAAGTAGTTTTGTAAATTGATTTAATAAAAAGTAAACTTACTGGAAAATCCTGCAAAACCCGAAGCTCTTTGCTCAATGCTCTTAGGCCCAATTAAAGCACCAATAAGGAAATCGAAGATAGCCCCAACAATTATTGCAATGAGGAAATTTTGAGCCTGAAAAATATTACTCAATTTTCTACTTTAAAAATTTGACATTAAATCAAATATGAAGTACAAATTCAGGGAGACGAGAAATTCACCATGTATCTATTATCGAAAACATCATTCGTAAATAAGGTAGCGTACCAAACAAAAAAATAATTATTCAAAATCAAATTATTCAAACAAAACAATTAAACTTAATCCTCGACGACACTCCACCAACAAAAACAACAGAATTCATCAGAAAAACAAGGCCAACCAAACCTCCGGTAAATTTCTCATCCCCCTCATCTCAAATCATCAAACTTTCTCACCTTTGATTCCCACTCCATGCCGACGGCGCAGATGAGGACCATGACGAGGATAGCGACGATCCCGACGATTCTGACGTCCTGCACTCCGTTGTCGATGATATAGAGGCCGTGCTCCTTGAGCAGCTCGTTCAGCGAGTCGCAGAAGCCGATCGTGTTCATCGAGGCGGCCACTGCATTGGCGAAGGCGAAGACAATGCCGACCGACGCGCCGAACTCCGGGCCCAGGGATCTGGAGATTATGAAGTAGATGCCTCCTGGAATTTAGGATTTTTCATTTGGTTAGTGGTTTTTTGATTTCTTCATGTATTTTGTAGTTTTTTCTTGTAGATAAATACGAGCTTTAGTTGAATTTAAAACAAGATAAATTTAGAAGTTGACTATATACATTGTAAAAATAATCAGTCCTTAATTGAATTAACTAAATTAACCGAGAAAATAAAATATTCAATCTCTTTTATATACAAGGCGGGGTCTTAACGTGTTTAATACCCGTTACACGCGTATCGCCAATATAATTAACAAGCCGCATCGATTGACGGAATATTTTTGCCTCCAAGCTCACGACTCCGCCAACTATCTCCACTCGTAATTTACTTCAATTGTTCATCCCTAAAAAAACTCAAACCCACCATTTTCATTCATAATCTCGAATTCTCCCATATATACCGGAAGACACCACGTGTCCGCAGCTATTTGCATTAGTCAACCCTCGAAATGTATCGCTTTCCAAACAACCAAACTAAAATCATTAATCTTGCGGTGAAAATCAATACCGCCGCCGGCAGAGTACACGTCGCGACTGACAAAAGTTGTTATCTAAATTAAATTTATAACAATAATGAATAAACATAAACAAACGATCGATCACCGGCCGTTTTCCCCGCGACCCCATTTCAACGGGCTGCTTTTCTTTCCATCTCTTGTTTCTCTTTGTTCTCCATAATCAGTTCCGTATTCTTCGACGTTTTTTTTCTTCATTCGCCTCTGCATTTTCCCCTTGTCATTCTCGCTCCCCCCTCGGACTTTCCCATTGCAAATATGATTGGTTACTCGCGGGGATATCGAATGGAGTGTATCAACTCAAGATTTCCATTATTGTTATGACGAGAGACGATAAAACGTCGTTTCTATGCAAACTGAATTTATTATGTTTGGTGAAATCCCGATATACACTTTTGTGCGTATCTGGGTTATTCTGTTTTGTTGATCTAAAGCGCGTCCTAGGACAGATTCGATATAATTTACGTTGATCAATTGACCTACTTGCTTAATAATACAGTAGTAAATTGCTATAATGGAAAACAAACTACTTCATCTAATGCCGCACTTGCAACTGTATACGCGCGCGGATCGCCCTTGAACTTTACTTTACCCAATATAACAATCCAAACATCTTTACAAACAAAAATAAAAAACTAAAGCAATTGAAGCCACCCACAAAAGAAAATTGCTCGCGAGTGCTTGATAAATAGTACACCGTCAGTGTCAGCTCCAACCCGCATCGCACGCATGCGTATATATACTCCAGCCACGTAGATGCACATCCCCCCCGAGCGTCTCTATGTCAAGTTCACCTCCCGTAGATCATCCCCCCTCTGAGCTTAGGCAAATTTTCCGCGAGCTGGCACGTGTGTGCTACGCAGACTGTGACACTCCCTGCAGTGCTACAAGTACACACATATAGGCACACACACACCTCCCTTTACTTCGCCATTAGTGCTAATTGCACTGAGGCTGAGGGTCGTGATGACGCAGACGACGGCCGAAATGCCGATGATGATGCAGGAGTGGAGGATGCCGGCCTGGGCGACGACCCAGGAGAGCCGGAGAAACAGCATGACGCCCCAGATGTTGAGCAGGCAGGGGATGAGGACGCCCTGGATCCAGCCCAGTTTGATGCCCTCGTGCTGCTTGGGCGCGGCAGCTGGAGGAGCGTGGCCTGGCAGGCCCGCCTCCAGGTTGGCCACGTGCATGAGGTCTTGTGTGTACTGTGGAAAGAGTCGCGAGTTTTCGGTTAGTGGTTGATAAAGTTTGTTGATGGTAATATTGTATAAGATGTTGGGAGTTGGTATTGTATTGGAAAGAGTTATAATTAGTTTAATGAAGCATTAAGATTTATGCGATGTAAAAAAAGCAATGATGCTTTTATTCTTTGTTCTGGTAAGGTCAAGTATAACTATAGTAGCTATATATAACTTTAGATCCTGCGAAAAAACACTTGTAAATATTAAATTTAATAATTTTTATTTGTTCTTATACATTTTTCAGTACATTAAATGCTGCAATTTGTAAAAAATTTTGCAAATGTAAAAAATGTTAATAAAATTTACTAAGTAGAGTCATAATATTAATATAGAAAAAAATATTGTACACATTATGTGTAATTAATCATTTCGAAAACTTTTCACTTTACAATCGAAAGTGTTGCCAATTAAGATGCTATAGTTTCATGGACATTACAAACGATAATCTTAAATGAAAACACTCAATCGAAAATCGGTTTTGCTTTTGATTACTCAATCTTTTAATAAACGTTTACTTAATTTTAACAGATTTACAACTGAAAAAATTATCAATAGTATGATATACTTATTTTTCTAATTTCCCATCTTCTTAAAGAATTGATTAATCAACACTTTTAATTACAAGCTACAAAAATAAATTACTTAATTGACTCATTTTAGCTACCGAGTGGTAAGAGCAAAAGTTAAGGGTATTTTTGGATCCGTCGAGATTTCCCGGTTTACAGTCATAAATGCGCGGATAGGTCTTTGTTAATAGGGGCATCGTAAAGATACGTGTTTTACGATCGTAATTCGCAGAGATAATGGATTTTTATTGGGCACCGTTAATGCGCGGAACAAAAAAAGACACTGTGCCGGACTATGCAATAAACTGTAAAGATAATTTTTCAATGAAACGTGATCTGAACACGTGGTACGAAAATTGTAGGTTAATTGGGGAACGATTGGTTTTTTTCGTTTCGTTTTTTTCTTTCGTGCTAGCACCAAGTAATGATACTTAAGTGTAAGCACTCACTGCAATAATTTAATTTTTTCTTTCAGATGTTTTGGATAATATAATTAATAGTATTACATTACTGATTCAAGTGCTGTAGGGAAAATTTTAATCATTTTATTTATGTGATATTTTAATGGACTTGAAAGAATTCCTCAAAATATGATGAATGTATAAAATACTAAATTAGACTGCATTCGGCATATTAAAATTGATTTATGAATGTAAGCATGATTTTGTTCTGTAATAAAAGTCAGAAAATTGATATCTATTCACGTATTACATTGATTACAAAAAGAAATTTTATTTTTTGTTATAGTTATAATTATAAAAATTTATTAAATAAATAATTTATACATACTTTCAAAAAAGTATTTAAAGTCTTTAAAGTGAAATTTAGCTACGACTTTTTTATCAAATGTTCATGCTATGAAAAGATTTAAGAGATGATTTAAGAGAGAGCACTCCCCAACTGATAGCTTGGGGTGTATACGGAAGTGTATTATTATTACTCAGAAATATTTTGCTTGGTTCTAAGAAGTATTTAAGTGAAACACTTTATATAAATAACTTTATAAATCTTTGTCCAAACTTTTACTTCCTTTAATAAAGTCATGAAGATTGTTTTATGTTTTCATAAATGTTAGTTTTTATTTCTTTTGTTTTTTATTTTTTTTTCATTTATGATCTTAATGATAAATTATTATTGTAGATTTTAAATAAATTATATAATTAACATTTTTTATTCCAGAATAAAATTATAATTTATAAACGCGATTTTCTATTTTAATCATTGACATATTAATCAATATAATTAATTTTCTAAAATTATAAAGGTAATATGATTACCACGGAGTATAGTACAGCAGTGCCCCCGTTGTCACATATGCGTAGCGATCGCTTGGTCAGCCGTGTTTTATATATACGTAGTGTTTTTGTCCTTCATCTACCTTATTCCGAGCATTTTTTATTTTATATTTTCTCATTATTAGTTAGAATTTTTTGATAAAGGATACGCCAATTTTTGCAAAATCCATCTACATTGACGTTAATTTTTATGTAATTACGTTTTCAATCTTGTTATCGGTGTAGAATATAGTTCTTTGCGGTTCATTTTATTTTTAATAGTGAAAAAGTACTGCAAATCATAATCATGAATATCTTTTCTATAATTTTTACAGTAATATTTGTAAACATATATTTTGCATTTTTATATAATTTAGTTTTAATTTGTCAAATAGATTTCAAATTAGTTCGACTTTTTGATACTTCTAAAAAGAAATTGAGAATATTTAATTGACATCCAATATTTCATAAAAACAAATTGACGCTAATTTCTTAAGCCCACAGTTATTTTAATCTTTAGCACGGCAGTAATTTTAAGTAAAATGTATTATTATATAAGTTGTACACAATATATTAATAATATAAGTAATTAAAATGTATACCAATTTTCGTAATTACACAAGAAGAAAAGAATTATTATCTCTTTGAAAAATAAAAGAATTTTATAATTGTAGTAAAAAGTTCAGAAAGGCTCCATTCTGTAGAAAAATAAACGCGGCTTATTGTACATGCATTGCACATGTCACAACTTTTTTTTCTCACTGCAATTATTATCGCAAAAATCACGTTTTTGCACAATAGCTCGAGTTACCGATGTAAATAAGCTCATAAACGTTGCCACAGTATTTAGCACCAAAGAACAATGCGTAAATCGAGAAAGAGAGAGAATTTAATGGTACACACGTGGACAAACGATTGATGATATTTTATCTCGATCCATCGATTCCAGCGGTGAGCTTGATTAGATCCCACCGATACCCTACGATAAACCGCGCAGAATGCATTTAATTTTTCGTCCCTTTCGCAAGAGGGTGAAGGAAAAGAAATGGCTTTGCACTTTAACAGATTGTATCTCGGCCTATCCTGTATTAATTCGCGGGTCACTAATCGCATTTTTTTAAGGGGCGATGCGTGAGCGAAAAGTCTTTCTAGGTCAGCCGAAAACTAAAGGCGTGAATCTGTAGTTGCGCATATTGGAAGTTTGAGTTGACTGTTTTAACCTTGAGACGCGACTATAGATTCGGGTCTAAGGAAATCCGAAACTGGCAATACTGTTCAGTAAGCACGTGTCGTTTGGGGAAAATAAAGGTTGGCGTACTTTTTTCTTTTTATATTTGGCTGAGGAAATTTCGTGATTGGAGTTTATGTATATTTTCCTTTTGTGGCGTTGTTTGCCCTTCTTATGTATTTTTTATCTTTTTGCGGTGAAAGGGTAGAGAGATAACCAAAATCAGAAAGAATACCGTTTTGGGGATGAGCTGAATGTCGAATAGATTGAAGAAAAAATCAGTCGAGTATTTATCGAGTTATTTATAAAATATATTCAAACCAGATTTTTTAAACAAAGATCTTTGGTGAATTCTCATTGAATATTCAAATAATTGTTCGCAGTAATGTTGAAAATATTCTACTATGCTTTTGTCATCGAATTAATTTCTTTATGATAATTGTAATGTTCATAGTTATCATTACGGTCAACGAATTTGCAAAAAGGTTAAAATATTAACCATTTCATCAACTTTTATGATCGAAAATAATGCTGTGAAATTTGCAAAGTCTTTGAGCATGTGATGTATTGTAATGTTACGCCCATAATCTATCGGTGGAGCGTCGTAGTTAAGTTCATTGCTGTCCTTAATTTGATTGAAACAACTTACAAACTATCTTACATTTCTTCTTATAAGATTTTCTCTTCTAATATGATTCAGAACAGCATTTAATATAAATTTAGACGAAATTGTAATTACATGCTTTTTATAAAAAAATTCAAAATTTAAAGAATTAAGTTAATTGACAATATATTGACAGCGAATTTTTATATATAACGAGAGTCTATTAGATCTACTATTATATTGAAAAAATAAAAAATGTATATATATCCAATTCACTTATATCAAACCGGTCACTAAAAAATAACATCAACCTATGTATTTGTAAATTCTATAGTTCTGAAATACGGGAATCATTTTCAAATTTTTGGACGGCACCGGATTAATTTATATAATTAAATTAATTAATTTAAAAATGCTAATACATATTTAATATTTTACACTTTAATATATTTTGAACATTACATTTTTATTAAATCTTATATACCTCTTTTTAAAGCATATACAAATTAAAGACTACCACGCACTTTTCCTCTCAAACTATCTCTCGTTCATTCACTCTTTGAACTTGTCACTCCCTCCGGAAATTCATTTGCGTAAACATCCTCCCACTCTCAAAAAAAGCTCTCTCCTACGCGATTTTCCACTAATAGACGTTTCTTGTAACCGACCGATCGATTTCCGCGTTTGTGCAAGAGAGCAAATCGTCCGTGAGCGAAAAAAAAAAGATTTTTTTGCGCACGCACGAGCAGCGCGCTCTAATTTGACCTTCATTTACGGCTGCGCAAACTTAATAAACCATCTCACTCTCGCGGTTTCCCCTTTTTTTTCCTCTAGCTGCCGGCGGAAACAGAGAAAAGTTGTTCGCACTTTCTTTTTTCACCCTTGAAGTTACGAAAGTCGAAGATAAAGGAGTTTTTGACGGGGCCAATTTTGGTGGGTTTGTAAACGATGCGCTAATGGCTGGAAACGGTGTGTTTGTTGGCTAGAATTCAAAGTAAAAGGTTGGGATGGATATCAAAAGGAATATGATTCTAATTTAGCAATTAGTCTCAAATGATAGAAAAAACAAAATTCTTTAAAATCTTTCTAGCAATTTCTTAAAATAAGCTTAGCTATATATTACTTTATTTGCTAAATTATTATTGCTTAATTCGGTAACAATTGAGATGTTGCATTGTCGTTTACGTGTAAATATTATCTAGAAAAACACCTTTATTTTTCCTACATTTCTCGATCTCTTGCCTTCTCCCGCCCTCCCCCGCTGCTCTCATCTCGCTTTTCCGCAAAGGCCAGTGACACCGTTTTTTGCTTTTATTCCGTATACACTTAGACACTCGAAGACGGGAGTCTGGCTTTAGTATATAAGCATGTTAGGGACAGGGTGATACGTGGAAATCTCTTTTTCTCGAATAAAAGGTTTACTCCCCATGTGCTTTAGAGGTTTTACACTGAAGTAATGAACTTCTTTGCAGTTTGATATAAGCTATCAGGGCGTTTATTTTATATTTTAAGTGTTAAGCAAAAGTAATTTTATTTTACTTTTTTTTTTTAATAACAAACTATTTGTAGAAAAAAATGATACAAATAAGTATAGCCATTAAAATTATAAATAAAAAGATTCAAACGTCTTTTTTTGAAAGAAATAATAACTTTTAAGATTATTTAATAATTCGAATATAAAAATATTGAAATTTTTATTTGTCAAACAATATCTACAAGAAGATTTATATAATAGATTTATAAACTAAAATTATTATGCTCTTTGTAAGCCAGTATAAAAGTCAAATCAATTATTTTGAAGCATTAAGAATAATGAAGGCATAAAAGTACAATAAAGCCAATGTGGGTGAACCTATAACAAGAAAAAAATGTATATTATTTTCCTGCGTGTAGCATCGTTGGCTTTTGGCGTAAAAAAAGATGTTGCTTTTTTCGTGAGAGCTGGCCCTATCATAATTTTGTCTCTCTCTTTCTCTTTCTCTCTCTGGTTCCTTGAAGCAAAAGAAAGTTCAAGAAATATAAGTTCGAATTTCGTGCCACGGATAAAGAAACAAGCAGAATACAAAAACTTTTCTAACAAAGGGCTTATTGTTGTATTTATATACAATTGATTTTATCAGTTGGAGATAAAATGTTATTAACCGGTTATAAGTATTAGGATAATTTTTAAAATTTATTTGTTACATTCGGCTTATTGTTATATTTTTCTTAAAAATAATTTAATTGTTTTCTATACTCCGTTATATTACTTGATTGTATTTTGGTTATCAATATTATTATTATTGTTATTATAATTATTATTAAAAATATTTTAAGTTCTATTAAATTTTTGACATAAAATATATCTATTAAAAATATTTTATTATTTTAACTGTTAGCTATGATCCATAATTTTATTGATTATGTCAAGATTTTAATGATTTTCAAGAAAATAAATTCTCCTTTTAGTATCTCGAAGTGTACCTTCAATTTTCTGTCACGTACAAAACTACTTTTGGCCAAGGATCAAAACTATTATACTTACAAATCAGTTTCGTGGAAATTTACAAAATAAACTTTCAAATAATGAACGACAAGATTACTGATACGATTAACTTTTAAAAAATTTATATATTCTATTTTTTGTTCGTACAGCAATGTGGGCTCTTCACACCCCCTTATTCAGTATTTATTTTCACATGTGAATATCTATCAGTAAAAAAAATATTTACATTATTAACAAATTTTTTTATACATCTATTTATATTTATACATTATTTATACATAACCATTTTATGTACAACATCTGAATAAAATGTTTATGAAATTATATTTACTTCGATAAATTTTATTACGAAAATATAATAAAAACAAAGTAACAAGGTGCCATTTTTTCAATATTTTTTATGTGTTTGCTGTGGATTAAGGGAAAAAATGTTTTTTATCACGGAAAGTGATATTTTTTTCATAAAAGAAACTTGTTTGGATTTATGTTGTCGACTGGAGAATTTTTCATAAGATTTATAGTTCACAAAACATAATTTTTATTAGCTTTTTTTAAATTATTTTCAAACATAAAGTATTATTTATTTTCATTTTACCACAGTTCATTATTTCAAGCTTTTTAAAGCCTTCAATTTTCATTTTAGTCAGAACAGTAACAGAATAAAGAATAAATCTAGCACCATTAAAGTGTAATTTTATTTACATTTTCAAACGAAAAGCAACTAGTGCCGCAATTCCTTTATTCTGTCATTTCTCACTCCATTATCCGATCTATCTCCACCAAGATAATCTAACCGCAGTAAAAAAAAATCGTCACGCTCCAAGTTCAATTCCCGCGGCTACTATACTAGAAATCATCTCCGGTACGTCGGCGTTGTAATCCGGGCCGGATACAATAGGCTATAGTCAAGTTTATAATACGGAGCATACTAGGTTTTTATAAATATTTTATTTTATTTCTAAACAATTTCTTAAAGCTACAACCAATTGACATCTTCAAATACGGTAACTATCAATTCTAAACATCTTTCTAAAAACTACAAAATAAAAGAAAAATTAACCGGATACCCTCCTTCATCCCAAAATACTCCTCATAATTACATCCCGTGTAACACACTCTCAATCTCAACTGCGCCTCGCCGTTTCCGACTCTAATCCAGCCTGAAAGCCTCTGAATCCGGCCCTGATTTTCACCGTAATTTCGTAGCCGAGAAACAGAAGGACGCGAGCGCGCGTGAGCTGGAACCTTCGCAAACGATCCACACGCGCCGTTGGCGTAATTGCTCGCAGAGGGGCCCGCGACGAAAAGTAAAAAGGAGAAACGCAGCGGGAGGGTGACGCGAGCCGGTTGGAGCCGATTCCAACCGGCTTTAAGTGTGTGTTACTTGTATACACAATTGCAACGCGCGTGTATAGCTTAGTATTGTTAATCGCGTCCGCGTGTCTCGCTGCTTTTTCTTTTCCGTTTTTCCGAGCACGCGTGCGGGTGTTCATGTGTGTTTGCAAGTGGGTAGAGGGTCGGTTACGTGCTTGATTTGTTGGGAATGTGTGTAAGACGCGTCAATGGGTCAATTATGTAGTGTTTCGTTTCTGTTCTTTCAGCGGTTTTCTTGGCTAATTGTTGGCATGCGCGAGAGGAGCGAGGCCGAGATCCGGATGATGCGACTTTTTTACGGGTGATGATTGTTCGCGCGGAGCTTGCAAGCTCGATTTTTCGTTGCGTTTTTCGTTGGTTAAGAGGGAAAAAAGGTTTAAGTTTTTTCTTTCTGGATTGAGGTAAACGTGTTTTTATCGGACTAATTAGTTCACATGTTATACTTAATGCGCTATTTTGAAGATGGGTTTTGATGATACTACAGGTTTGATTGAGCAAAGGTACCTTTTATGTTGAGATTGTTGGATTCCTTTTTTAGATTTTTTCTTGGGATATAACAAATAATACGTATTTTTGAATGTACTTGAAACTCTATAATAAGTTAACTTATAACTTATAGTTTTCTGAAAATTAAAGAGAACGTTGTATGTCTATTTTGAAAAATAGCCTTTTTTCAAGTAAGAAAAGTCAATGTATCTGAAAAATGTTTCTTCACAAATTTTCTGTACCATTTGAAGTTTTTTTAAGTCAAATTACAATTTTGCAATTAGCAGCAGCACTCGACTTATTATTAGTAACTTTCTGCTATCAACCCTCGTTATACAGTCATGTGTGAGTAACATCAAACATCTGAGTTGTGTCGGAAGCTACACGAAATCTAAGTGTGGACGAAATGATTTGTAATTGCAACAAGTATTTATATATGACTTGAAAACTACTAACCATTTGAATTGAATTGGCATTCTTGTTATATAATAGAATATAATTTATATTATTTACATTACAATTTTCCAAGCATACTTCAAAGCTGGAACTTCATAAATTACAATTAATTCAGAGCCAAACCCACCAGAACAAAGCATCCTCAAATAAAAAGAAAAAAAATATCACCACCTCAGCGAAAATCCAACCACTCTCTCTCTCCCCCACACATATCTACACCCCAGCGCGAAAATTGAATCGCTCTCAGCAAGTCGAGCTTGCGCGCACGTAAGCACACACGGTGCGCTTATCGCAGCGAACGCGCGGCCCTTGGCCCCACGCGCGCTCACTGAAATAAACAATAAATTGAAGCTTAGCCCCGGCGAGCGCGCGCCGGCGAGTATATAGCCTCGTCGCGCCGTCCAGTCGCGACGAGCACGCAGCAGAAAGAGAGTGGATGGATTATCGATCGGCCGTTTTATCCTTCAGCATGCCTGCCTCTATGTGTAAGGGCGAGCTTGCGGTTATGTGTATGTAGAAAGGAGGAGAACGAGGAGGAGAAAACACTTCCGCGCTCGCGCAAGCTTACCTTGGCGGGGTTTCCCTCGTGCAGCTCGGCCAGAGACGGCCGCTTCGCCCGTCTGCTCAGCCTGGAACACACAAGAGAGATTCGTTGCTTTTTTTTTGTGGATGGCTTGTGTGGATAGAGCGGGGTGACGCTGCGCGAGTGGTTTTTTTTTCTACTTGGCGGGTTGTTTGAGTTGCGTTAAATTGAAGTTTCGGATAGATGGATAGTTGGCTGGCAAGACTGGATGGATTTCCGGTTCTTTTTTTTTAAGGGAGTCACGGCTCTTTTAGTGGTTCTTTGAAAATTGATTGAGTATGGGTAAAGTATGGGCAAGTGTCGGTTGACCGAAAAGAATGAGGTTCAATTTAAACTTATTACTTTTTTTATCCTGTTGTGAGCTATCTAGTCTTGCAGAACTCGAATGTATTCATAGTTTCATAAAAAATACAATAGACCTTATTGTAAAACTAGCATTTTTACAAGCTAATTGACGCATCAGTCATCCACTCAAATTTTAAAAGTTACCCGTCGTGATTTGTTTTGAAATCCTTAAGTGAATACTTAGTCTTAGTATACTTAACTGTTACTGATAATCAATTTGATTAACTACAAAAATTTACTTAACATTTGACCTTTAAAAATTCATCAAAAGCATTCATCATTTATATACCCGATCAAATGCACTATATGACTAAGACAACTTAAAAAAAAATATAAAAGAGGGGACGTCTCAGAAGACCTTTAGATCCATCTCTTAATCAGACTATATAGGTATGATGGATCGAGAAGTGCCTCCATTCAATCACAAGCAGCCTTCGGCAAAAGACTTTCTTTCCTCTCTCTCTCTTGACATTGGAAAATTGCCTGGCGCGCGACGCGAGTTTTTCCAAAGTACATTAGATTCATTAAATCCAGATTAGTCCATAAGGTCGAAATCTAAAGGATAAGCGTCTTGCCGGCTCTCTGGGTAACTTCGTCCTTCTTTTCCGGTTGCCATTGTTATACGCAGCGTATTAACTTTTTAAAGACGGTTCCGTAGCTCAAATCCGTTAAAGATGAACATTACATTTTTTCGAAAGTAGCAAGATTACACTTTTTGTAATAAGTATATAATTTTCCAAAATTAAAAACTGTTAAGTCTCCCGTACACTCGCGAGCCTAAACTCGAAATCCTTATATATTTACACACCACTTGGGAGCCAACCGCTAAGAAACCGCCCGCGGAGATGGGCTAGGGAAAAAAGAAAAAGGAAGAGAGCTTACGGACGGAAAGTGACAGCGTGATACATACCTGTAGTGATCCAGACGGGGGACAACGTCCCAGAGGCCGTTGACGTTGAGCGTCATAGTTGACCGCTTGCCGCCGGCGCCGCTGCTGTTCATTGTGATCTGCTCGTTGCCGTCAGCTTCGCCACCCTTCGCCTGGAACCTACCCTCCATTCCAATTCTGCAAGCAGGAAGCAGAAGATTTTTCTGGATTAATTTTTAGGCTGGAGGGAGTTCTTGGTTTTTATGAATAAAATAAATAATCTTTGGGATTTGAGTGTGATGAGATATAAAAGACACTCAGATTTTCTTGCTTTTATCGTTAAATTAGAAATCTCTTTGTTCAGTCGATTAGATTCGGCTGCAAACCAGCAATCACTATAAAGATGCTAGTATAAGTAACTGAAATTTTTATTTTTATCAGAGAAGAATATACTCAAATATTATATGAATCAAATATACGAATGAAAATTGTTGTTAAAACAATTAAAAATCTTTTCACCGGCCAAATTTAAGTCATGTCTTCTAAGTGAAAAAAGACAGTCCCTTTAATAATTCTAAAGAAACTAATTTCACAAATTCTTTCTTTTAATTTAATTAAAAAAGCTCGCAATGAACATAAGTTCCAACTAAAAGATTGAACGAAAAGATTTACCGATTCTTAGAAAACTGATATATTGAATTATAAGTTCTCACTGCTTTATTATAAATATTTAATAATTTGCATTTTTCTGAAAAAAACCTAACTTTTTTAATTATGTATCATCGGCAGTTTTAATTAAAAACTTGGAATTTCTATTTTTATCTCATTTATTCTGGGTCATAGATTTCAGTATATAACTTTAAAGAAAATAAACTAAATAATACAATATCTAAATATTATTAAAAATAATAAAAATAAATTGTTGTACATATATAGTTCAACATATGAACAATTAAAAACGCTTTATTGCTTTTTTATAAAAATATTAATATTTCTAAAACTTTACAATATCCTATAGTTTTAACGTCGAGTTTTTAGTACGTATCAAAACTTTAAAATGAAAGATTAAATTTTTAGGAAGAAATATTCAGTTATTGCGGATAACTGAACAGTTTATTGTTTTATGTCTTGAAAAGGGACGTTACAAAACACATCCGAAGCGTCGGCAATTAATAAATAATCTTTTGGTTCGCGGAGATTAACAGAGTCTTTATTTCTTCCTAAAAACTACTTTGGAGCGAACAATAAATTTAATCAACGATCTATAAAAGATAAAATTGTTCTGCAAATTAAGTTCATAAACAAGAATGATTTCTATTTATTAATGAAATCCTAGCTGGGATCAAAATAGTTCATCGCCTTAAAGTAATTTATATAACGTATAATTTTTAACAGACAGACCAAATTTATTTTTTATATCAGTATTAATATTAAAAATAAATATATTTATTAAGAACCAAGCCACAAAAACAAAAACACATAATTAATTCCCCTGCCGTACGTTACATCATCCTATTAAACGCCCTTTAATTATTCCACGCAAAACAACAATACCACAAAAAAACCCGCTACGCAGTCACGAACAAACTGTGTCACTGGGACCGTTTCCCTAAATCTAAATTCGCGTCACTTGCATTTACCATCGCTTTACGACTCGCGGGAAAAGTTCTATTTTTGTTTAGCGCCCCGGCCATTTATTAACCCTCGCGAAGTCCTCGCGAGCTAAGCGCGCATATAGCTACCCTCACACAGCCACGCAACACCGCGGCTGGCTAAGGGCACTTTGGGGCTTTTACGATATATGCCGCGGGGGAGCTTGCGAGCTTTCCGCAAGCTCGCATCGGCGTTTAGCTGCGTTATTTACGCGGCCGATGCGTAAAATTTAGAAAGTAAAGTCTTGTAGCTCGTTACGGCTCTGTGATTTATTTAATACAGCTTTTTTTTTAATGTTTGGAAATATGGTTTTTTTTTATTTGGGGAGAATAAAGCGCTGATTTATTTGGGTTGATGTATACATGTGTTTTTGCGGCGTATACTGTATAGCTCCTGGGAATTCCGCTTTTTGTTGAGCTTTGATCAGGTAAATAAGATTACTATCGTGGAATCGTGATAAACGGTTTGGTTTTTTTAATTAATATTGGTTAAGGAAAAATGCTCGCTTTTCCGGATTAGATAATACGTAAGTTGCGCAACAAAAAGAAATTTTAAGATACGGAAGGGGGAAGAGGAAGCTAATTAAAAATGAAAAGGAATTTCTCGAGACCTGAAAGTTTGTTTAAAGTTGCCGGTTTAGTTATATACTTGCGACTCATTTTCTTAATTTAACTTTAGCTCTTAATAAGTTGGATTCCTCAAGTAGCAAGTTTAATTAGTTAGCTTTTTATTTTATGATTGACGCAAGCATCCGAATTTTTTAGAAAATAAACGAGCGTGGATAGTATCAATGTGAACACGAAAAATTTTGTGTTTAGTCAGCACTATTTTTAAGATTTACTAAAAAGCTTATAATTAACGAATTATGAAAATTAATTTTGATTGCTGCAGCTGAAATTTCTTACATTCTTTATTTAACATTCATAAAACGTTTATAATATTTGTTCGATTACAATTTAACAATTGTCATGGACGCTTCGACCAAATTCATCCTAAAATTTAAGCTCATTTCAACCAACAAAAAAAAGGAAGAAAATGTTTCCCACGCGCGTAATCACGATTATGCATCAAATTTACCACATTGTCGGTCCGCGTTATATTCGGAGCCGCGGAGATGACGTAGCGGAAACAGCGCCTAACTGCATGCAACGCATATATTTCTCTCGCCGAAAAGCTTCTCGTGTCTTGAAGATTCTCCTCTGTTTAATCTAATTTTGAACAACTATAGATATTGCCTTAAAAACTCGAATGTTTCTTGTATTTGAATTAAGTTGAATAAATTAAAAATGTTTAACTTCTCTGGACTATAATAATTGTTTTATTTTATATAATTATCTGTATAAATATTATTCGAAAATTTTTATAAATATTTATTCGATAAAATAGCTTATATTAAAGGTACAAATCAGAGAAAAACACTTAAAATCTAAAACTCGGTTAATTTATTTCGGCACTAAATACAAATTATATCATGGTCATAACTTTAAGATGTACTCTTGCTTCTTGCTGTAAACTAGTACAACATACAAATGATCATAAAAGGTCAGAACTGGATCGGAACTAAACGTTTACGAGTTTTATATAAAAGAGAGACTCTCAAACCCCCCAAAAAACTTTGATACAGTTTTGATCTGAAGTAACTACTGAAAGCAGCTGCAAATAAAATCATAAAGTAAATAAAGTTAAAACTTAAAAATGTTTGATAAACAATACGTAAAATGTAAAAATTATATATGCATACACTACGTAAACATCACTGTGCCTTTAAGAAGCTTTCGTTTATTCACTCGACGCTCGGATGAACACGTGATGCGCGAGAAGCCGCAATTATTTATAGGCGCCGGACATACTTATAGCTATATCCGCGAATTCGGCCGAGAGTGAGGGCGTCGAAAAGCCAGCTGTCGACTGTTTTTCCAAGCCAATACGAGAAGTTTCGCCGTGTCTGGAATCTGGGTAGATGCTAGACGTAATTTTTTTATCTTTTGCAAACTTTATGGAAAGCTCTGCTTTTAAAAATTTATGTCGTTCTAATTTTTTCAGTAAAGTACATTCGTAAAACTTGGTAGCAAGTAAATAGATATGTTAAATAAAATTTCATTGTAAGAATATTTTGATAATTTAGTTTACTGAAATCGGTCGCAATAAACAGGCATTGAATTCTCCTAGAGAAACAAACTCGGAAATTTCGAAAAACATTCCACAAGTTTGCATCGTCATCCTAACAAGCAACTCAATCAATCCCATCTAAACCGAGAGCCAACCCACGACAAAACTTCTCTACTTTCCTCTCCCCACTTCCAATGGTCATCAAAAACAAAGCAAAACCAAAACACACCTCGGACATTTCAAAACCAAGGAAAAAAGCCGAATGAAAATATTTCCCCGGCGCGCAAAAACGTAGAAGAAAGAGCCGAAGGTCAAGTAGCTCGATGACAGGTGGCTATCCCCTTTAGTCATCCGCAGCTTCGGCGAAACTTTGGCGCGAAAGCTTTTTGACCGCCTGCCAATTGGTACATTTGCCTTTGGAATTTCAGCTCTCGATCGCGCGCGCGCGCTCACGGTTTAACGGAGGCACGCGCGCTTTTTTATAAAACCGAGTAACCGGAGCAAGGTCACACCTGGCTTTCCGGGATTCTCCAATGAGGCGTTTGAGTTTGTGTGTTCTTGATTGGTTTTGCGTTAAGGTTTTACGGTTTTCTTGATTTCGTGTTTTTCATTGGACTTAATGTTTCTCTAATCAGGTTATCAGTGATGATCGGTGACGTGTGATATGAAGAATGTAGGTTTGTGTTTGTTAGTACTTTGAGTACGAGTAAATATAAGAGAATTTAATCGCTGTTTACCGGGAGGTAATGCTCAGATTAAAGCGTAACACTTATAAAATTCGATATTGCATAAGTTCAGAAAGTCAACGTAATCCGCGAACCTATGACGAGCTAAAATCTCTCTCAACAACTACCAAGATCCGTCGCATTCCTTCCCCTCTTTACCTAATCACACATTAATCTTCTAAGATTAGCAACTTAAAACCTACCAGAAGACTCGAAAAATCCGCAACACGCAAATCTCACACCTCCTCGAAAAAACCAACCGCATAATACTTGGAATCCGTCCTAAAATCACGGCGTCAAATGTATAACTCTCGCGCTCGGAGCTACGTAAACAATGCGCGCACGACAGCTGTCTCCTCTTCCGGCCCTCTGGGAGTGTTGGACTTGAGCTTTGACACTTTGCCAATCGGAGTCCATTGGCTTTTCCGCGCCATACATTCCCCGCATCGCGATGTGGAAGAAACAGCGATGAAGTCGATGTACTTGTAGACTTCCGGCGCGTCGCTTCCGAATCGCTGGTTAATCTGACGTGGACTTTTATGGTAGCGCGAGGGTTGGTTTGATGGGGTTTTTTGTGTTTGGGGGGAATTATATATGTATGGGTGGATATGGTAATTTTTTTTTATGTTTATGGTTTATAGCGTTTCGATGTTTTTCAATGTGCGTGGGTTATTGCTTTGCTTTTTATAAGAATGACCAAATTTAGAAGATCTATATATGTAGCATTATTGCATTAAGAATATACAATGAGTCATGTTAAAGAAATCAGGATTTTCACATGCAAGCGGAAAATCAAATCATAGGTATTTTTAAACAAAATGAGCGTTTTCGGGTCAAAAGTGCTTATATGCGTCATGAAAGCATTCTCCCAACCAGGAAAACCCACCCGGCTTTTAATATTTCAGAAATATTCCACATATTTGCATTACTCCAATACTTGCAATATTGCACACCGACAGGAAAAAATCTCCAAACATCCTTATCACATTTCCAAATACATCCGACGCATAATGCAAATATGAATTACCAGAAAATCAATTAATCGCGGACCCACATTTTTCCACCTTAGTTATAAGGTCAGAAGAAGAAGTTAGCTCGAAGCGTCGAACCCGATTGAAGCTCGCCGCGCCGGTAAATAAAAAACAACAGAGACAAGCTCGCATTATTCAGGTGCGACAATCAGCGCGATAAGACATAATACGATGAAGTGGCGGGGAGGGGGGAGCCTTTAAGAAAATTATCAAGTGTACCGGTCGGATCCGGATAATAGCTGGAATTCACGTGTTTTAACCAGTTCTGCCTGGTGATGCTTGTCTTATCGACGTGGGTGTATAGACAGGATCAATATTGTAACTTTTCTTTGGAGCTTTCTCGGCATTGCTATAGTGATTGTGGTAGATTAAATGATTTTTCATAGGTGTTTACTTTTTGATGAATAGTTTTATTGTTATATTGTTTCTGTTGAAGAGTTTTATGATTGTTAAACATTGGAATGGTTTAGTTAAATTAAATTTGTTACTATATAATGAAATGATTTTCTCTGTTTTATTTGCAGATGTGTGTATTAATCAAGCGAGAGATTAAAAATTGATTACAGCTGACACAAAAAGAAAGTATTGATTTAAATCACCTTAAAAATTTTAATTGCACAAATCAAATACACAAAATGTATAAAAAATAGTTTAATCCTACAATTATATGTATAGTAAACGAGACGTCTATAACGTAAATCTTAGCCTTATCTCAAGTTTTAAACATACTAATGAAGTAATCTTGATAAAACTTTTAAAACCTTTTGTGTCGTAACCTACATATAAATATTCTTTTACATTGACCTTGTTAATCGCGCATTTTTCGTTCATCTTTTCCTTAAACCGTTTCTCTTTTACGGAAACCAAACCAGAACGCTCCGCCCTCACAATAAACCCATCCAGCAAAACAGTTCAGAAAAAACCTACAAATGACAAAATGAAAAAGTACCAGATACTTAAACCAACAAAACCGCATCTTCCGAATCCATCGCAGCAATCGATCTCAAAATTGCCTTCCCGCTCCCATCTAAAATCGAATCTAGCACCCCCTCATTTATCAAACCACTAACCCCCCACACCAATTGTTTTCTCCCTCTCACGAACCAGCACCTCACGACACAAAGCTAAAATCCTCATCCTCGCGCAAACCTATATCCCAGACAATCCAGTTCTCGCCCGCGTCTCGAAATTTTCCCTGTACACCGCGAGAAGCGCGTTTGATATCTCTGGGCTCGATAGCGCGTAGGTATATATATATTGACTTTGCTCTTCCGGCCGAAAGATCGGCGGCTCTCGCGGGGTAATGCAAATAAATGCCCGCGCGCGCGGCCCTCGATTTTATTAATAAATCGCGCGGCGGGCGGCCGGCGCGCTCGCTGATTCTGCTATTTTCGTGGGTGCAATAAGTGCGGATTTTATATGCACTCGCGCGCGGGCGTCCAGCTTTTTTGGAGATTCGGTGGGAGGATGGTGGGAGATTGGAGCTGTTGGCGCGGTTGGAACGTTCGTGCTTTTGCGACTGTGTGATTGGTTTTGTTGCAAGTGGTAATGTTAGTGTTGGGTTTTGTATGGTTGGAAAAATCCGTTGTATTACTATTGTTTTGGTATAAGTTATTGAAGTTACTAAACTTACCTAGGGATTTGAGTTCATGAAAAAGATCACATTTTATACATAAGAATATCATAATTTATAATCATAAAAGATAACCATTACAAATATTTTTTAAGGTAATGATGAAAAAATAAATTTAATAAAAACATGTGTTTAAATGACTCATCTATTGCAGCGGAAATTAAATATATTTTAAACTATAATATTTGCTCTCCGTAAACATCAGTCTCATAACAACTGGAAAAATAAAATATCCAAATTCCTAAGTTTCATAAAACACACCCAAATAATAAAGCATCTATAAGCATCGCTCCAAATTCCACGCGCATCGCAAACAGAATAAAAAAGTCTCACCAACCCAGCAGCTCTTAAACTAATTTTCAACCAAACAAAAAAAAGAAAAAAGGTAACACCCATTACCCCCCGTCCTCCTCGAAACCCGCTAAAAAAGTACTCTAAACTCTCCCCTCGTGAAAAAGCCATCGCAACAAAATCCACCCTAAACCGTTCATCCAGCAACTTTTCCTCAGCAGCGACGCACTGATGACTTTTTAGAGAGCTTCGCTCTCGCGCGCGCCTTTGGCCTTGGCACTGAAAAATCGCTCGCTTATGTGCCTACTCCTCTGGAGTCGGCACACATCCGACGGCACCGATATATATATATATTCTCCACTTTTTTCCTTCACTCGAGGGGGTGGAATTTTCTGTTCTACTTTTTTTCCCAGCGGAGGGTCGCGGTTATACGTGGGGAGAGTGTCGAAAAGGGCTTATCGCTGGGATCTAGCGAGCTTTCGAGGTTATACAGGTCTATTCTGCGCCCGAGGTTATGCCACTGGGCGCGTGGATTGCTGAGAGCGTTTAGAAGGAGAGTTAAGGGGAAGGATGTTTGAGATTTTGGGTAAGGGTGGTTGTAATAATTGTCATTGTGAGGGATTTTAGAGTGGAAAGTAGGGGAAGTTTGGTTTTCAGAGGCTTTGTAAGCGACGAGAGTTGATATTTTAATGGGATCTGTGGTTAGAGTATTGCTTTTGGTAAGTTCTTAGAGTTTGGTGTGTACGTGAGTGGCGTTCGAATTAATTTTGACTTGAGTGGAAAATATTTTTTGACGACGATAAACGTGTTTATGTCTGCGAATTTTTTAATGTCAGATGTGATATATTGATGCAAAGTTCCTAATGGTGTTTATTAGGATAATGCGTCGTACTGAAAAATCTTTGCGTTCAAGACAGTATTTCCTCCTACATTTTTCAATTAGAAGAGCTTGCGTAAAAAAGTAAAAGCATTATGTGAAAAGTAAAGTAAGGTTAAATGGAATTGACGATGCAGTATCGGAAAAATTAAGCCAGGGCGTTATTAAAATTGTTTTAACCAAGCAAAGTGTACTAGTATACCGAAGTTTTTGATGTGAGTATATATAACAGGAGCTTTGGTTATTTCTTCGTGGAAAGTCCACGACCAGACGGAGCTTTACCGTTTTCTTTTTTCTTTATCACTCTAGACGGCGTACAGGGAAAAAATGAAAAGAGAAGTCCTAGACACACCTCTACTTTTTTTTATTGTACTATACGTGAAACCTGAAACTTTATTTTTTCTGCGAGTGGATTAAAAACTATTTAATTGTCAGAATCTATTACCATTAATTTAGAATTCTTAGAAATCGAAAGAACAATTAATTAACAATCCATTTTTACACAATTAAAAAAGAAACACAATGACATCATCAACAATGTCATCCACCTCTAATCAACACTCTCCCTTACACCAACCCATCCCAACCAACAACACACCCATCCGTCACACCGACAAAACACCCGCCCACAGCAAAAAAACACATACACCCCATACCAATATAAGAAAACGACTCAGAGCCGCGATCATCGGAATAAGCAGCGCTCTCACTGGTATAACAAACGACTCCTCATGCCCTCTCTATATTTACCCCCCTCGTCCATCCAACAAACACATCTCCAGCGAGAAGCCGCAGCGCTGGCCGACGATACGTCGGCTCCGAGCAACGTAAAGATGACGTCAGACGATAAATCGCGTGACGCGGAATACAATGCCAGAGAGAGAGAGAGAGAGAGCCGAAGGATAGAGATCGAGTCTAATTTCTGACTATATAGTAGCGCCGATGGTCACCATGCCAGTACGCGTCAGTTTGGGAGCGAATGGTCCAATTAGCAGGGCAGGCGCATAACGGTCGATTAATCAAAATAAATAGAGAGGGCGCGCCGCGAGTATGGACTTGCGAGACCCCCTGGGAGATCGCGGATAGGTTTGATCGATATCGTGTTGAGATCTGGGTGTGTGTGTGTGAGAGTGAAAATTTGCCACCGGAAGACGGTGGTTAGAAGGTTTTTTTATGGGTGCGAAGTAGGACGAGTTCTTCGAGTGTTGTTTTACGAGGTGAGGGACTGATCGAGCTAGATGTGTAAAAACATCGTGGAGTAATTATCGAACGAGCGGGTTAAGAAGAGAAGACAGTTCGGCGCGACAGATTCTTAAGATGAAATCGGTTCTTGTTGCTTGAACGTCGAATTTTCGTTTTTTGGTGTCTGCGCATGACTCACTCTATACAGGGATGATAAGCTGTATTTGAATTGAGATCGGATTTTGCTGTTCTCGGAATCGTTTTGTGAGCGTTGATAATGAAATTTGAAACAAAGGGGAACGACATCTTCTTTGGATCATCGATAAATTTAATAACAATACACGCAAAGAAACCGATACCTCATCCTATAAAACAAACAACCGAAAACAAAAAAGTAACCCTTCTATCCTCGTCAAAACGTTTCAATTCTTTCGATAGCCTTGAAAACCAGCGCTTCACCAAATGCTATCCGAAAAATGTTATTCCAGCAGGTTTTCAGCCAGCCGCGAGCTTCCAATATAACTCGTTGGTCAGACAGCCTATAGCTTGCGCGCGCGCGACGTCATCGGAGCGGGATGTTTAAAGCTCTGTTTGGAGAGAGAGAGAGGGAGTAAAAGAGTAAGCCTGATGTGTACGCTACGTGCTTTTAACAATCGGGGAATATAGCTCCCGCGTAATACCGAGAGCACCGCGCGGAAACGTGATCTTGTGACTTGATGGATATACACGCGGGCTGGATGATTGATTCGTCTGGAGAAAGGATAATGTTGAGAATTTGGCTGAGGTATTAGTTGGTTTGGATTGCAAGCGCGATTTGTGTGTAATAATTCATTTTTATGGGATTTGTGGTGCTGGCTCTCTGGGAATTCACGCGACCAGTTTCGCATTAAACGGATGGAGCGGGAAAGGAGAAAGCTTACTTAAGCTTTAGCTAGAAAAAAAAAGCTCGAAGCGAGATCGGAAAAGAATTTTAGGATGAAAAGATCGCGTTTCAAGTGAAAGTTTCAAGTGGAGTTGTTAGTTGTGCGATTCCTTAAACGGTAATATAAAGGAGACGCATAAAAAAGCTTATGATGAGTGGTATAGATCAGGCCTGATGTCGAAAATTCATCATCTTCTATAAAACATGGAGGCATTCCGCGAGTAGACGAATTTCATTATGCCTCCTGCAATAAAGAGAGCGCTTAAAGTTTTTACGGCGCGAGAGTAAAGTAGTCAAACAAAATTGAACGTCACGCCGCGGGAATTAATCGGTTTAATTAATTCGTAAACTTTGACGGCGCAGACGATATCGCTACCCTAGAGTATTTTACTACATTCCTTTCCGTGAGTTTGTCGTGTTTGACGATTTAATTACTCACACTATGTATTATTTATCCTTGATAAAATGTACCAAACTTCATTACCGAGTTTTAATAAAATAGTATACAAGTACCAAGTTTTAATAAAATAGTAAACCCAGCTCGAAAATACTCTAAGACACTGCACTAGACGCGCATCGCCTTGTTAACGGCGCCGCATAAATCAGCAAGCCCTTACCAACTCTCCGTCCCTGTTCCTCTTTCGGTGCGCTCTCGGGTGACCGGCTCAGGTAATAGCGGCCACCTTGACGCTCATGTGTCCGCGCACACACACCCTCAATGCACCAGAAAACTTTCCACCAACAAATATCCCAAAGTCTCTCCACTGAGTATAGAAAAAATGGAAAACTCAAAAAATCACACTCGATCAAAATAGTTCCTCCGACGCAACGGCAGACTTGAAAAAGAGACGCGAAAAAACTCGACTGAATCATAAAAGCGCGCTCGCGCGCGCGCCTCCCCTTAAGAGCGCGAGAGTCGAGAGGCACGGCGGATCTAATCGCGCGGAGGCTCGCGCAGCCCCTTTTGACATATAGGCAAGCGAGCGCCGGCGACGGCGGCTAGCGCGCTGCTGAGACATGCGCGCGCGGCGCGCCTGCGGTTTCTTTTTTCGTATAGCGCGCGAGGCTGTGGCGAGAGCTTATGGCTGGATCTCTGCTTTGGAGGTGTGGTAGGAGGATTGGTTGTGTGGTTGGGTGGGTTGGATGGCTTTGCGGTGGGTTTAATTTGTATGGGCTGGTGTAGTTGAATTTTGGAGATTTTGTTTATGTAATTTTCGATTTTTGTTGTTTATTTTGTTTTTTTTCCAAAGATTGTTGCTTTAGGGTTATTTGGGATAAGTACTGTTGATTAATGTTAACAAATGGGAAATAGTATATAATAATTATCTAAAACCAAAACGTAATTAACGATAACTGTTTTTAGCATATCGGCTTAATGTAATATGGTGAGAATTTTCTAATTATTACAAGATTATATCGTCGTTCCTAACGAAGACTAGTACATTTCAAAAACTACCGATTTTCAACTCTCATTTAGTGTAATATTAAGTTGCATCTTCAATCTATTAAGCTCCGAAAAAAATTTTATTTTTGTTTCAAGTCTTAAATAACAAATTTAAAATAGTTAGTTTTTGAAAAGTACTAGTCTTCGTTAGGAGCGACGATATAAAAAGTATTGTTCTTTCACATACGTCCTACCATGCTCGTCTTGTTCTACTGATCAACTGAAGTCCTAAAATGGAATTTATAGAGTACATTTTAACGTTTCCTTAATTTTTTAATTATTCTCAAATTTTCCTCTCGACAGTTGGTTTTCTTTGGGCGATGTCTCATTGTCAATCAATACAAAAGTTCATTATCCCATGATTCATCGCTTAATAATACCAAATTTAAAGCAATTAAATTCTTTAATAAGAATTTACGTTCCAAACCCTCCTGAGAATTAACCGGCACTAAACAATGAAAGACTTAAGGCACACGTGTCGCTGTTTAGTTTTCTTTTTAATTTCCGCAACGCTTAATTTAAAATCCATTGCTTAGAATTTTAGATCTGTGTAAGTAGAATTAATCGTTTTAAAAAATCAATCTTACATCCTAGCATTCCAGCAGAGTAACTTTTATTAATTATTCTTCTTCTAGAAACAACACCGCTTTATTTACTAATAAAAACAATCCTCTGCGCAAATTTTCAAAAAAACACACATTTATTCCTCAGAAACATCTCATTAAGCCTTTTCCACAACTGACGTCAACGCACGAAACAGAGTTGCTAACAAGCCGAAAAACCGCGACACGTCAACTTTGTTATTAGCCATTCCTGCTCCTTCACTTAACCAACCATCACTTTACTCGGCTCAGCCCCAAACAATGCCGGCATGAATAACCGAACGGGCGAGAGAGAGAAAAAATCAAAAACTTTTCCGAGCCGTCCTCTTACCGCTTCGAAAAACACGCATAATTCGAGCTAATCCACTATAGTAGGTATAGCGGAGATTCCGTAGTGCGTTTCCGTTCGCTCCCCCTTGGCGAGAAAAAAAAATAAGGCATTATTGTACGGGAGGTGGGAGGAGGTCGAAGGGCGTTCATCCCTTGGCCTGGCATCTCATTGAAGTCTGGGAGACGTTGCCGGCTGTTCATTCGTTTTCCGAGCTGTCGCAAAGAGTGGAGGGATGATTGTGTGTAATAGTGTTCGTTTTTTTGGGTTTTTGAGGAATTGGTGTTTTAATGTTTAAAGGTGGGAGGGAGATTGGGAGAATGAGTTGAAATTTAACGGTTAGTTAATGCATTTACGCTGTTAATACGAATGTAATCGGGTTTATAACTTTGTGATTTTCTCTTGCTGAAAACTGGTAAAATGTATATATTCTAAAAGGACCTGGAGCGTGAACTTATTCTATTCAAATGAATAATAACAAAATTGCTTTTAACAGTAATGAAAATCAACAAATTTTAATAATTTATCAAAGCATGTTCTATTTTAGTTAGTCTATGATTTAATTGTGGTTCGTCTGTTGTATTATCTGTCATCGTAATTGAGAATTCTCGATATAACTAGATGCTAATCTTATATATTTAAATATATATTCAATATCGGAGAAAATAAGTTAATTATAGATAAATAAAAACAATAAAAACCAAATTTAGCTATTGTACAACGAGTTCGTACACAATAAATTTTATATGAAAGAGAGCGTTTAAAAGAAAGTGTCAACTTTATTTGGAAAAAAATAGAGTTAAGCTGTTGTGTGATCTACACTGTTTTTTTTTACAATGACTTGTATTTTTTTTATTTTTTGTTGTGAAATAGCTTTCAGTTATTCTTTTGAATCTGTCTCGATATTTGGGATGATAAAGCTTCTTTTATGCAAATAAAGCGACCTCAACTGCTAAAATTTTTGCCTCTATAGCTATTTGTGTCAAGGTCAGTCAAGATAAGTATGTTCAGCATTATAATGTTTGTATATTTGTAAGAACAGTATAATGACACGATTGGCTCCATCATTATCATCTCTATTGTTAACAGTATACATGGTACCCTTTTTTCGAGAATCACTCAAGTCATATTTACATCATTTTGATAAATTAATCTTTTTTATAAAATAAAAAAGGGATTTTCGAAGCCCTTAGCTTATTCAGCAAAAACTATTTAATAAAAATTGAACAATTTATAGCTACAACTATTTTTTTCTATATCAAATCCTCATAGAAACACGCTCTATTTATTAGATCTTCGAAAACTATCACAATTTTTCAAACAACCAATCACATTTATTTCTCTCAAAATCAATTATTTCCAACAAGCAAACGACAATTACACTATCAAAACCATCCTCTCGGCGCCTGCACGTGCGCCAGTCATGGAAACAAGATTCCACTCTATATCCACGAGGACTGCGTGAACTTTCGTCCCGAGCACGCACGGGATTATCGTGATTTCCAGGACACGCGCGCACAAAGAGGATTAAATACTTTAGGCAGCCACGGGGCCAGACTCTTGTGTCTTTCTCGGTCGAGAAGACGTCAAGCTTTCGGGAAAGCAGCTGTTAAAAGTAGGGGAAGGATTAATAAGTTTTTCTTTTTTTTTAATAAAGTTGGATACGGGCTTGTTGAGGTGAATTTTAGGGGGCGAACTATGGGGTGATGGTTTTTGTGGTGATTTTGTAGGTGGGATTTGGTTTGTTAAGTATAAAGGTTTTTTTTTATTGATGGCGTGATGGTTTTCCTGGTGTGATGTCAAGTTTCTGTATATAGTCGAAAGGAGTTTTTTTATGCTTTATCTGGATTTAGAGTAGTAGTATTTGTTCTTGTGATTTAAAGTTTGTATCTAAGATTAAAATCGCAGATTAGTGAGTGTGTGCTCTGAACTTTGTAATAGTGAGAATTCTCGTTTAGTAAGAGCTATTACACAACTCTTGGTAAAATATAGTTGAATGCAGGAAGCATTGTTTTCATTATTGTTCTAACAAACTCTTTCAAAGGTTGAAACGAAGTAAAAATTTTGCTACTTTATTATATTTTTGTTCATGAAAAAGGAATTATTAAAATATGAAATTGTTCGAGTACAACGATGACTCGTACTATCTACTCGTACTAGTAGGGATATAATCAATATTGTTTATCGTAAATCCATAATTGAGTTATTATCGTGTTTTCCATTAGAATTTATAAGTTAGTTTAAGCTAACTTTATAATTCTCTGAATTTCTAACATTACTATAGTCAAAATAATCTTTTTTCGTTTTTAGCGACTGATCTTTCATATAAAATTCATAGATATCTAAAAGTTAATAGCATTCAATGAAAACATTTTTAATTACTTTTATTTAGTCATATTCAACTTGTTTTCTTCGATCTTAGCTGTATATATTTGAATATAAAACCATTAATTTCGTGAAATCAGGAAAAATGGACTTATCTAGATTTGTATATTAATAGATAATAGACAGATGTATTAGAATTGAATAAAATCTAATTAGGATAGAATATGCTTTTAGAAATAATTAATATTTGTTGATAAAAATTACTTTAGAATACACTTTGTTATTATTTCAATGAAATGAACAATGGAAACTTGAGTAGTGAATGCCTCTACTCTTAATTCAGTTTACAAACTTTTAATTTAACTTGTACGTTAAAACTTCATAGCATAAGAGAAAAGAGCACATCACAAAATTATCACTATGACTAGATCCGTATTTTGTGCTTAAATCGTTAGATTTAAATACTCATCTCTTCTGATCTCACGCTCACCTTAAAACAACTCAAAAATGCAAATTTCCCGAAAACATGAAAGATGGACTTATTTAGTTACCACGAGAAGCTCCAGTCTAACAGACACAAAATAAAATACCTATCTAAAACAAACGCTATTAACACGGAACGTACCCATTGCGACACGCTCATTCATTGCGCGACACACAAACAATACCCTTTTTATCTCGGCATTTAATTCTTGCACATGCCAGCCGCAATTTTTTGCCGTATCTACGTTAATAAGTTGCCGAAGCAAATAAAAGATCTTATTAAACACGCGGATTACGGAGAGCCAGCACCAGTTATAACCAGTTTCGGTTGGTCTGTTCAAAGCGTCGCGCGCGCGCTTTGAAAACTGACATTTTTTTTTTTGTTCGCCATCGATTAAGTAGGTAAACTATTAAGAGAAAGAACAAAGTAGTGAATACTAGGGTACCTGAAGATCGAAGAAAGTTTGCGCTTCATGTTCTCTTTTCCCATATTTTGCAGATTCATGGATGAAAAATCTCCAACTGCTGCCGGGAGGACACTTCACTGTTTACAAAATTTTCACACAGAGAGAGTCAGACCTTGATTTACTACAAGGTGACAGGCGCTCGTCTTTTCTGCGGCATTGTGAAAACTGTTTTTTTTTTGCAAGTATTTGTTTCACTGAAATGCGAGAGAAATGTATAGGAGCGATTTTTCACTTTTTGTCGCGTTTCTGCGAGTCTTGAGGAGTTCTGAGCGTTAGTGATGTTTTGTTGGGTGATCAAGATTTTTTCGTTAAGTGATTATTATAGGTTGCTGATAGACTCTTTTTGTGTTTAAATATGTTTTTAATGAAAATTTTATTGGTCAATTAATTAATTCTGCAATTCTGCTTAAAGTTTTCTATTTCTATTAGTACTCTAAAAAGGAAAAACAGCCTATGTAAATATTCATTAAAATTTAATACTGTTTTAAAATTGAGCTCTAGACTTTGAAATTAAACTAGTGTTCGCGGTGCAATAACAAAAAATAATCTAAGAAAGAATAAAGATATATTGCTTATTATTTAATTGATGATTATAAAAATAATTATTTTTCTTTATGTATTTACGCACTCTACTCGAGCATTTTTTATTCTTGAAGGCTAATTGTCACAATTATTTGCTGTCAAAGTTTTTCAATTATAGGAAAAATTAATTCAACTCAAAACACACTACCAACAAAATTCCAAAACCTAATTCACCTACTAAAAATCCACCTCGAAAACCACCATAAAAAATCACGAATTCACGAACAAACCTCGTCCCACACTCACAACAAAACAATGCCTCTAGACCCAAAACACTCTCAGGCCTCAGCGTCGAATCGTGCTTATCAAGCCCGATTATAACAGTCCGCAGCTCGCGACGCCTGCCGACTGAAAAATCGCTCGTTCGGCGCAGCGCGCATCGCCCGGAAATATTCAACAGGTATACACTCGGCTGAGTATATATAGCGACGGGTGGCGCGCGACTATTACCTTAGCCAGGCGGCATCGCCGGTTTATAGCCGCTCGCGGCTCGCGCTCGGCTCGCAGGTGCGAGGGGAGGGCGCGACTGATAGGTGAGAGAGACGCTGATGTTGGTATATATTGACGATCGGTTGCTTGCTGACTTGAGTACGGGTGTTGCTTGGTTAAGGTGGTGCTGAGGTGTGTAAGGGCGATTTTGGAAGAATTTTAGGTTTTTTGGGTGGGGAATTTTGTCGATATTGGTACCTTTTGATATGCGGATTACGCTGACTTGAGGATCTAGTTATATTGATTTGACGTAAAAACTGAATCCTGTAGACGGTGTATTTTATAAAGAAAATGTGTGGTCTTATACATTTTTACATCGGGCCTTACGTCACACACTTATAGGTATTAACTTATAGAATAGTAATAAAAGTAAAAACTATTTGTACCTTTTATCTAATCTCATTTTTATATAAGATAAGATATATTGTCAATACATACTTTATTTGGATAGAAATAAATTTCATTCGCTACGCGAGGCGTCATAAAGTCTACCTAGTTATATAAAATCTAGAATAATTAAACGCATTACGAATCCTTAAGTAAACTGATAATAAAATACTTGGCCGAGTGAGCTTTTGATATACTTTTCAAGTTGATTTTTCATGGAAAAATAATATTTGTATAAAAACGTTTAAACATAACGAGCTACAAACTTGAAATTCTTATATATTATTTATGCGACCGGCGATTTCCACATTTATCACTCGTTCTTTTGTCATTGAAAAAAAACGACTTGTAAAATCAGTAATTTTGCACATTGTCAATGTCGGTTACGAAATCTTATTAGGAAAAAAAATAAATCGCCGGGCTTCGGTGAATTGAAATTTTGAAATTTTCAATTTACATATTTATGAAAATTCGTTCTATTTCCAAATAATCGATTTTACAGAAAATTAAGTTTCCCGAAGCGTCAAAGCTTGGAGGCGTCTAATTCTAAGAGCAAATCACGTTCTTCACGCGTGGAAACTAATTATCGACCTTTTAGATTATTTCAATGAACTAACGCAAGATCTTACGTTACTTGTAAATATTAGCGAATTATCTAAAATCAACCGAGTGGTCGAAGCTTTTTGTAACTATATATCCTCCAACTTTTGTCGTTCGCAGAAAATTTCAAAATTTGCATTGATTTATGTAAACTTATTCTTATACTTAATCATTGCTACACAATTTCAATTCCTTATAATTATATTAAAACTTACTAAAAACATGACCATACAGAACCGAAAAAGGCAATTAAAATAGCACTCACTCAAAAATAAATTCGCAAGCTCGAAAAAACCATCACTACTTCAATTTCCCATAAAGCTTAAAAAAAAGTCCGGCTCCATTTTACAACAGCCTATTTTTATGGCCTCGATTGCATTCTGTAACAGCGCCGATCCATTCCTACACATATACCCATGCGAATAGAGCGCGGCATGTCTTTTTGATTATTTTTTATTGCACGCGAATAGAGAAGAATTTACGATCGCTCCGGAGACCGTGACGCAAGTGGTCGAATGTTCGGGGGATTCCTTGGCTGAGCCTCTTGTGGTTTCTTTTTTACATGAGCCCTAATACGTGTGTGTGGACGTTGGGTATATTCGTGGGATGATGGGAAAAATTTTGAGGTTTTTCTAATAAATATGGAAATTTTCGGGTGGTATAGGAAATGTGTGTATACATGTGTCGTTAGAAGATGGACTTTGTTTGAAGGCGAGATTGCGGTTTCAATTGCCGTTTTTAAATTGTAGATCTGTCAAGTATATGATGTCAACGAGGAATGGTCAATAGTGTATGTATAAGTTTATTATATTATTTTCTTTTTTTCTTTTTTCTTATAGCCTTCTATCGAGTACATGTTGATTATTTGAGAATCGATTATTTATCGAGCTTTACAATGTGTAGTTAGAGATAAAAGAATACGCGAGTCGTCTATTGTTCGTCAGAATGTTGATAATAAATGAAAAAAGACTCGGTAGATTGCTATGAGTATTCTTTATTTTGATTTTTACTAGTTTTAAAAATTAAAAATAATATTAAAAAGCGAGCAAATATATTTCTATTTAAAATCTGACCTAATTTCAAAGCCCTCAAAAAGTCACTTGCCAAATATTACCTAACAACGTCTCCACAACACTCCCAATCCCCTCTCCATTCCCCAAACAAAATCAACCCTCTAAAACAACGAAAAAAACAAAGCTCACCCTTTTTGTATCCTCTCCGTCAACTCCAAGCGAACCACCTGTTGAACTTTCAATCCCACACTAATACAACTCCTCACACGTCGTCCTTCTTCTTCTTCAGAAACTTAGCACCCCCGCAACTAATCACATAATTCACAAGCTCTCGAATTTACAAAATCCGTAATACGCATAGAATGTAAGGGCCGAGCGAGCAGGACATGCAGCTTGCGCGCGCCGCGCGAAATCCACTAATACCGCGACGGCCACGCGAAATCCAGTTTATATAGCCAGAGCGCGCGGGGCGCGTTATATAGTTGTATGTGGACGGAATTGCCGGGACGACGCTTATATTGAGTTAGTTAACCCCGCGCCTTTCCATTGGCGCTCGGATCTTACTTGTGTTTATGAGAGAGCTGGCTGCCGTTGTAAACAGATGGATATATGCGTAAGGAGAGCTGATGAGCTTTTTTATTGCTGGCTGAGTAAGGATTTTCGGGGAAGTTGCGCTTTTGATTTGCGGAATGGGTGATATGGCTTTATGCAGGGATGGTTATGAGGAACAGGTATGTGAGTATAGGTAAGCTTTCTCGGTTGGTTATTGGTTTTGAGATTGTTGTAGGCTTTGATGGATAATGCAGGTCCAGCGGGAAAATTTAAATAGTTTACTGGACTTGAGCGTGTAACCTTGTGGTCTGATTAAATATTACAACCAAATCAGTATCTAGGTACTCTAATCGGTCATCAGCAAAAGTTCTTTAATTTTTTTAGTCAGAATTACAAATGAACTGCAGATATACTTACAAAATTCCAGAATCCATCAAAATCGAATACTCGCCGAATGCTGATTGAAAAACGTCTTCGTCAAGAGTCTGTCACGGAGCTTCTGTCTTAGAATTCACGAGCATTAGGAAAAACTGATTGAAACATCTCGAAGATTGGGCTATTTAGCGTTTCCTCGTAACAATGTGCGCTATAAGGTATATTTTCAATATGTAATTACACTGATCTTGATTTTTTAATTAACGGTTTTATTTCCTCAATTTTCTGATAAGTTGGCCTTATGCAATATCGTTTTTCTAAGAAATATAGGTATAAAACGTTGTTATTATAATTAATTTTGCAAAACCGATTTTTATCCAAGCGTCGAAAATATTTATTTTCGTAATGTATGTTTTTTTTTCTTTATTAAGCATTTCAAACCTTACAAGAGGTAACCTATTAAAGTTTATTTCTGCAATGTTAGATCAATCATATTTACAAATCGTATCATTTAAACGTAAAATATTAGTTTTAACATTTTTAGAAACAATTTAAAAAGGGAAAAAGAAAATTTTCATAAAAGTAGATTAAAAACTCAAAGCTTTTTATTTAACCAGCTTCGCGATGACATGCCAGTAACTAACATGTAAAAGCTCGCTACTTCGTTTATCAAGAAAAATAAAGCAACGCCAACAACAGCGGCATATCCCGTGTCAAGTTTCTTCTAAAATAAATCTTGAAGCATCAAAAAATTCCTTCGGTATGAAACACGTCGCCGGCATCTGTTATTCTTCCATCTTTGAATGAGCGACAGGTGGCACAATTCTCCGACACCTTCCCATTTTCCCAATTGACCCCCCCTACTTCTCACCGCTCGTTCATTTCCACAAAACGGCGCGTATTCAAATTCATAACGATTATATACTCAGAAAAAATGCTCTCATCAAATTTCCTTATTCCAATCATCCAAATTCGCGCGTGATTCCCGTGAAAGCCTAAGGAATCAGCCAAACCGCGCACCTGAGAGACACGTGCGCGCTGCGAATGACTCAGCGAAAAGTACCCAACAATCCGACGCTTCGTTAGCTCCGCTCTCGGAGCTTGCAAGCTCCAAGTGACTAAGAACTTGGCTTCGCTCCCCGAATTTTTGAGCGAGCGTGACTTCTTCGTATTTAATAGGTGGCACGCGCTTCCGCGATGATTTTGGGAATGCGCGGGTTCAACGGCAGCTCGAATGATTTATTGGCCGAGAATGCGGGAGGTGGGAAAAAGCGCGCTGGGCTATTGGTTTTGTTGGTTTTGGATGGGATGATTGGTTTGAATTGTTTCAGGATGTCGTTAAGTGTGCTGATTTGTCGTTTGTTTTGATAGGTTTGCTTATTAAGATGATCGGTATTTTTTTTTTATTTTTAAAGGTTATTTTGAGAGGCATTATTTTTAGGGCACCTGACCGTAGATGGCCGGATGTCCGGATTTTGATCGATACATTAATAGTATATTCATAATTAGTACTAAAATTACTTTAATAAATCAATTCTTTACAATTAAGCAGGTCTAACCAATGTTGGACTTGTTCTACTGAAAGCATGCATTCATTGTTATTGCAGCGATACATTTAGACTTGTTCACCTATTTTTAGTTTAAATAGAAGCTAGTTAATAAATTTGCATCTTATTTTCGAAATTAAAGTATAGCAATCCACAATTTATAAATGCTTTGATTTGACAAACGCAAAATTTTCTACAAACCATTGAAAAACCGATTACACAAGATCACTTGAATTTCTCCTCGTATCTTATCTTCGCTAAAGATAAAATCAATATTACGTCGTTAGATTACTAGCAGTTAGTATAAACTCTGAACAACTTCCGTATAAGCTAAGAGGTACAGCAAACTCAAATTGAACTTGGCTCGCGTAGTGCATTTTTAGCTCGCTCACTATATAGATTATAAATCCCAGTAGAGAGACCAATACTTGGTATTTATCAATGATACATAAATGTATCGAGCTATTGTCATGTCAATTCATTCGAGAATCAAAAGATTGTAGGGAAAAACCAATAAAAACAAATAACGTCAGAAGAGTGCTTAATTAAAATAAAATCGACAGTCACCAATACGGATTAATCCGTAAATTTTTCCAAATTATCACTACGACTCGGCTACGATAACACGAATAAGGCCGAACAATTACAAAAATGACAATATGCATAGTTCCCATCCCGCAATGACCCGAATCCTCCTTATTAGAAAAGAAAACAGTCTCATTCACACTACTCTTATGACGGATGAATGAATCCGCGTCAGACGCATTATAACAAACGTAAAATCGTTTCGCAAGCCTCTATTTTCTGGAGCACCCTGACACATTTTTTCTCGCTCTAAGCAGACACGAAAGACGCGCCGCGATTCACGATAAAAATCCGCGTGTATAATAACCAAGAGTTTTTATTGGATTTCGTGCGATTCGACGATATACCTAAGTAATTGGGATTTTCATCTCTCGTGTCAAGCCGAGCTCTAATTTGATAGACAGAAGCGGCAAGTCGATTATTGTTTATGGAGATAAAGATGATTTCGTTACGCAGTTCTGATGGTTATAGTTTGCGTGATTAAAGTTTCACCGAATTAATGGCGATTAGCGTATCTTGATTTTGCGCGGGCTTGGTTGGTAGATCGGTAAAGTAAGTAATGCGATCATGGAAAAGCGTGATTATCAGATGCGAGAGAATTGAGGCTTTGGTTGATTTAAACGATTTTGTCGGAGTTTTAAACGGTATTTTAATGAATGAATGCAATTTTAGATGTTATTTGATTTGTAAATTACTATAATTGCAGTTTTAATTTATGAATATAGATTATCTTATACGCAGACCAATTTTTTATGGAAAAAGTACTAAACTTTTTAGAAAAATTATCAAAAAGTTTTATGTAATATAATGTTGTAAAAATCCAAAAAATTCAAAACTTTAAGTAAAATTTAATTTTTTTTTAGTAAAAATTTCTAAAGAGTTTAATTTTTTTAATTTTTACGGTCTATTACCACTTTAAAAATTGTTTAGTACTTTTTCTAACAAATATTTTTCTTTTGGAAAATATGTTACATTTCTATAATTTTTATACACTTTTAGAATTTTTTAATTTTTGAACAAATCCACATAGGAATTTTAAGAAACATTAACAAAGATATTGTACGACGATTCGAATCGAATGCTTCTATAATGAACCAAATAATTCTTCTATTAACGAAAAAGAAAAAAAAATTGAATAAATTTCGCAAAAAAACGTCCTTATTGAAAGTCAAATCTAGGCGCAGCCGCGCGTCTATGACATAATAAGTCAAGCTCCGATCAGGATTGTTCTGATCTCACCGGATTCGATCCGGTGCTATATAGGCGATCAAGGTTCCAAGAAGATAACAACGCGCGCATAAATCGCGAATGTTGATATAGTTCGCTGCCGATTCACGTTCTAGGAGGCTATTAAGAGCATCGCGAGTCTAGTATTTTTATTCTGGTACGGTTTTAGAAGTTTTTATAGGCTGGAATATTGCTGTGGCGTCTGCAATTTTTTTGTATATTTGAAAAACAAATTGTGGTAAAGGTTTGGTTGAAATATAAAAAAGGTCTTAATGAGGGGTTAACTATAGATTGTCTAATTATAAATATAACTGATAATTGATTCCTAATAGAGTGCTAATTAGAGCCAAACAAAATTTTGACAATTAAGCATATTTTATTTATTTTCTTCTATGTGGAAGGATTTGCCAAAAGTATTTGTTTTATAATTACAAGTCTATTTCTGTGTTTATTTTCTTTAATTAAATATAAAATTTAGTACATTTTATTTTATTTGTATGTTAAATAAAACTGATTTTAAAATACATGTTTCAGGAACAAAAGAATATACGTACATGTACGCGTAAGTAATAATACTTATAATAATTCTATTATCCCAACCGTTTCTCAAATATGTCACTGGTCTTTTTTTTAGAATTCCGATGAACCATATAACAAAACAAAAACTTCAATACTTAAAAACTCACTTTTTCACGCAAACCAAATCCTATCACCTTATCTCGACAATTCACACTTCCTCATTACATAAACCAAAAATTTATCTAACACATCAGACAATCTCACTCTCGCAACGTCACAAACAGCACACCTCATAACATCTCTAAAAACAAAAGCTAAAACAAATCATAAACAGTACACACGCACCCAACAATCCACACCACCTCAATCATCTCGCTCTCATCGCGTGCCTCTCAATCTCAATTCCCCCTACATCCACACCGCGCGTATAAATTGGCCAGGATTGCCACGCGCAAATAAGTGCATCGACACTCTCGCATACATATACGCAAGCGCCTCGCTCGTGAATTAGCGCCACGCGTTCGCGATGTGTTTCTTTTCTTTTTTGCCACTCACTGACTGTGCGGCACGCGCCGGCGTTAAAAGCGAGATCGGTTCGGCCGAAACCAGACATTTCGGGATCTGCGGTGTAGCGAAGAGCGAAGTGAGAGGCGAGAGATGAAGTTGCGGATGACAATGAGGAGGACGGGAGATTCGCGGCTGATACGAAGATGTTGACGCTAACGAGGTGGATGAATGAAGCGGCGAGGGTGTAACTTCCTTGTTTGTTGGGGTAATTTGTTTTATTGCTTTTGGTGGGATGCAGTTGTTGGGTTTGGTGATTAGGTGGTTTAAAGGGGCGTGATGGTTTTTTTGTTAAAAGGAAGGATTTCAAAATTTGTTGCTTTTTTATTTAAACCTTTCGATTATTAGCGCGTATAATTCAGTAAAGAATTGACGCGCACAAAGATAAAAAAACAGGAATTATAAGTTTACAAAGTATATACAATAAAAAAATATTTTTCTTATAAACAACACAATACGTCATCATTATTTATTTATCGACTTAGCGCAATTTCCATAAGTGTGTCTTAGCTCGCGCGCGCAACTTTCCAGTATAACCAGTACATACCAGGTAAAATCAGTATAAACCGTGAATTTTTCTCCAGCCGATATTCCTCCTCGTTTCTGGAAAACAAAATAAACAGCATCCATCGCGAATCAGCCTCACAATTTCCCCGAACCCAGCCGCCTCCTTTTTGGCACATCTCTTTTCTAAATTAGCCTCTATTATAAACGTCAAAAATTTCTCCTCCCAGCAGCGTCGACTCTAACGCTTTCAAAAGCAAGATACAGTTTCACAAATTCCAGATGACATAATGCTCGGACATTACAAAAGCGCGAACATGACGTATACAGCCGTACATTTTGACTTTTACGTTTACAGACGGCAGATCGTTAAAGACCGGCCGTAAAAAGCGTTTAGCCTCATAATGCGCATTGTAGTTAAGCGTCGGAGTTGGCGACAGGCGGAATCTATTTAAAAGTAATTAATCTTCAATTAAACGCTCGACTGACGAAATTTTCAGGGAGAGACGGCGACGCGGGGCCGATTTGCGCCAGTGGACGCGAGAAAATACTAGTTACGAGTTGACTCGGCAGGCTCAAATAAAACAATCAAACACAATTGAATCTTGTTTGTTGATTGTGTTAGGAGCATTGGCAAGTCGAATTATTGCGCCTGGCTTTTTTGGAAAATCTTTTGCTTGACGGGTTGGTGTAGCCGGTGGGTTGCGAAATCTGCATTTGGGCTTCTTAGATGCGCGGGTTGTCGGTTACGGCAAGCTGGATTTTTCTGTGTGATTGGATTTGAATAATTTAGTTTTTCAATAGAGAAAAATAAAATAACAATTATAACTATAGTAAATTTTGTTATAAAACACGTTTTATTATTTTTATTATTTTTCGAAAATGTCACAGATTTTCTACATCCGTTATAATAATATTTGTTATACTATATTTTTCTCAGTAGAAAATACGAATATAAAATCATAAACATACCAAAGTAAATTTTCTCACAATTAAAAACAACTACCTATAATATCATTAAATGCACTTTCTTCGAACCCCTTCTCGACTCAAAGAACATCCAATAAGTTGACATTTTACTACGCAAATTCTTACTACAATGTTTGAGTCATAATGAAATTTATAGCGGTATAAAAGATCTCATAACTTCCTCGTAATACGTCGATCATAACGCCGAACCTCTTCCGGCTGCTCATTCTATAGGCTCATACCCAAGCATGGCTTAGAGTTGCGACATTCTTGGGTGCACTGATTCATTAAATTGCTTTTAATATGATTTAATTTTGAGGGAATTACGTTTGGCAATTTTCTAAGTCAAAAATTAGACGGGTGAGTGGATTAATATAGAATGCTGCGTTGCGATTGAGGTGGATAATGAAATAAATTCATGATCAATGCAGGATTTATAAGTAACGAGATGTGCGAAATAAAGAATAGATTTTTGATTATTTGCCTGTGTAGTTCATCAAGGAAATCTGTAATTTTTAGAAGAAAATTCTTAAAATAATATGTAAAATATGTTTATTGAAGAAACATTTCTTTTTCAAATGTTGAAAAGATGTTTTTCATTCGTTAACTCATTAAAAAACTACATGTAATTGAAGCAAATTGTGATAACTTTAAAAGAACATATTTACATTAGTTTGAATTAGCTAATTTTCTTAATTTGCTCCAATTACTTACAATTTTTCTTGGACTAACGTACCAAAAATATCTTAGAAGGAATTTGAAGCGAATAAAATTATTTTTAATTTAATATTTTAAATAATTTTTTTCTTTTCCTTTTCATACATAGTAATTTGAGTATATTGCGTAGTTTTTTTTACAATTTATTTCAAAAATATTAATTAAAAATTTTTTGCCATGAAATTTTATAAAGTTTCATTCTTTATTTACTATAGAAATCGTAATAAAAAGTTTAATATATTTACCTTAGAATTATGAGATAATTGAATATGAAACAGATGCTACAAGCTAAAAATTCGCATACTTTACAGCCTCGTAAAAATTTGTTTTTTTTTTTTTTTATTCATGTATAAAAAAAGATCAGAAGCTAAACGAGATTGTGTACTTAGTAAAGTAAAAATTGACGACTACTCTGTTTTACTATATAAATGAACTTTAACTACCTTTCAACATCGACCAGAATTAATTTGTATGTGAGACTTAATAATTATTATAAAATACTTTATAAACCGAAATATTTAACACAAATTAAAAAAATGAATTTTGAACAGAATTATTTTAAATTATTGAGCATAGATATATTATTTTACCACTTTGAGCATGAGAATGGACATTTTTTTCCCAGTTAATTAGCACATTTTTGTTTTCCTGACACCTATAATTATACCTTTTAAATTAAGTAAACCAGTGACACATCATTATTCAGAAAACAATGAATGGCTAAAATGAAAAATAAAGACGAACAGTAGAAAATGTATTCATTATATAAAAGACATTAACAAGAATAAAACTAAAGTAATTTTTTAGAGAACATTCTCCGCATCCAGAATAATGATAAAAATGCAATTTTCATCGACACGTGTACGGTAAATTTGCATTTGCCAATCTAATTCTAATTTTCATATTACAAAACTCAATCTTCATACCTTATACATACATAACGAAATAAAAAGCTTCATAAAAAGTATCATCTTTTATCTCTCCTCAGACCCAACCCACACAAACTCAGAATCTCACAGGCAAATCAATTCCATCGAGAAATCATTTTCCACAATCAGCTTCCCCAGCGCGCGCCAAGTAGTTTACCCAGCTAGCCGCTTTTCTTGGAGGACTTCCAGGCGCGCGCCAACATTTCCGCTTCACGCCAAGCACCTAAACTAAGCGAAGAAAAAATCGTGGATGTTCCACCGGCGAGTTGGATTCTATACTTTAGTATATGACAAATCGTTCTGGTGCGTGCCAAGAGGTGAGCTTTTCGAACGTTTCAACGAACCTTTTCTAAGCGCGCGTGCAATTAGATAGATACGTGAGAGCAGAGTGGTTTGTTTGTAAATAAACGTTTTGGGGCTGGCCTTGGATCTGGACTGAAATAGGCGTATTTAAATATCGAGGGTTTGTTGTCGCTAATTTAATTCGGTGAAGTAGTGAATCATTCGGGATGGAAGGGGTTTTTATCTGGGATCTATATGCGCACGTAACGCGCTTATTAAAAAGCGGTGTAATGGAGCGATATATGGGTAATTTGTCGATCTATTGCATCATGGATTTGAATATTAAAAAATGAAAGAGGATATACCTTCAATTAAACGAATATTGGTTTGAAATCTTTTTCAACCATTGTTCCTTTTTTCCACAATTCTTCGAACCATTATAATTATACATCATTAGAAATCTATAATATTAAAAATCACAGTTAACAAATTAACTTTTACAATTAATAATTATCGTTCCCCTTACGAAAGTCTCCGAACCACCAGTCAAATAAACAAAACAAATCACCAGCCTCACCCGCCAAAAAATTCTCTGCTTACTCAAAGAGCACACAGGAATTGCGCTACCGTGCGACTCCCAAACCACCTCATAGAAACGAAAAAAAAAAAAACGTCAAGAAAAACTCGCCTGGACAATTAGCGGCACATTGATGAGTTCCAAGCTGCGAAGCGCCGCGCGAGTTAGCGCCTATACACACGCCTTCTTTTTTCCTCCCGACTTGCGAAATTCGATTGCACCTGAGTCCTTCGACGATAACCGAACCTATCCGGATTTTTTGAGCTGAAAAAAGGGGGCGTCCGAAGAACGGGATTCCCGCGTGAGCGTTTTTTTTTTTTAATACGCACGGCTCTTCTTTTTCTTTTTTTTTTCTTCTTTTCGAGGAGGAAGCAATATTGATTTTTCGTTATCGACGCGTATACGCACGATTGTGTTAATTATGATGCTAGGAGCGCTTTTAGAGCGTGTTTTTTTCTTTTTATAAGAGGATATCGATTCTTTCTATTTTAAGTGATACGAAAGGATTTTTCTCGGGTTGAGCGCTCGGTGCGTTGTTAAAATATGCGTGTGTGGTTCAATTTGACATTGTTAATTTTTTTATTGTGTATTTTGTGCGCGTGATGATTGAGGCTTGATTGTATGAGTAAACAATCTTAATTGCTGTTGGAATAATAATTAAGAAAAGAAATTATTAAAGAAGTAAAATCGCAAAAGTACACGATAGTTTTTATTTTTTTTTTATTTTCCAATTTTAATTATTTACATCGCATTACAATCGTTACGACAATTAACAATTATTTGTGTAATGATTGTAAACGTTAAATTAAAATTCAGAATAAAATATATAATATAGCAACTTACAAATTTTAGAATACTTGATTGACTTAACAACATAGTTTTTTTAAATAATTTTCACGCATATAGACATCTACACTACACTTTATTATTTGGAGCAATCGATTTTTTGTAAAGTTAAATCTTTCGCTCAGTAACTAAATCTATGTATATTTTAATAATATTTATCGTTGCAACAAGAAAATCGTTCGAAATAATTGAGTGTAAATCGGTTGCTCGCAAAAATGATGCCACGTTCAGTAGTTTTCAAATTGGCTAAGTACAATCCGATGTTTGTTTTTAAGATACGATTTAAGAACAGTTAAAAAACATTGTTTTTTATATAAAAAAAATGTAAAATTTCCAATCTCAAAAGAATCAAATATTTTTAACAGTAAATTTAAAAAGTACACGCATGAATGTTCGTATTTGGATGATTACATCCTCTGGAAACACAGCTTATTTTTATCCACCGTGAAATTCGTGAAAATTGTATATATAACGTTTATGAACACATGACGATGAAAATAAAATGGGTAATATTATCGTAGTAATAGATCTATATCAATACTTTCTATATGCAATAAAAAATCGCATCCTAAACTTTCGACTTCATTTAAATACGCCACTTTCAAAAATAAACTTAAAAACAAAATATATATTCTAGAAAAAACAACTTTACACCATCACGATACGATACCCGACAACAGAATCCCAACGCAACATTCATAGATTCGCAACTCTGTTCGTTAAACTCTCCAAACTCTCGTCATCTTCCGAAATGTCAATGGTGCTCGATAAGCACAGGTTCCATAAATCTTCGTTGCTCAAAAAGCTAGCGATTCTTTCGCAGCAGAGATCCGGCAGGCCAACAGCCACAGCGCACCTTAAATAATGGCTCGTCGACTTCAGGATAAACCTCCTAATGAGGCTCTTCGCAAAGTATCCTTTTATCAATCCCCCGCAGTGTTTATAAGTCCTATAAAAGCCGCCTGACCGTAACACATTTCTATAATTGCTGCTTTTGAAGCACGCATAAAAGTTCGCGGGCTTAACGCTCAAAATTTCCGACAGCGACATGTTATTATTCAGCTTGGTGGTCTTCATGTTCTGCGCCTCCCTCTTGTACTCCTCGACGAGCTGGAGGCTCACGGATGCGTCGTCCCACACGCTGGACTTGATACATCTCTCGACCTCTCTGTTTATCTGCAGATTCCCATAGCTAAGCTTGATCAGGTGCTTGTAGCTGGCGTCGCTCAGCATCCACGATCTTCCAGCTCGCTGCCGGACTATCCTGGCCAGGCTGCTTTTAATGTTGCCGTCAGTGCCAAACTCCAGCAGATTCGCCAATTTGTAAGCGGAGTCCTCATCGCCTGGCACCGCGTACTGACAATCCGCGTTGTTCGCCACGAGGAATCTCAGTATGGCCAGCTCGTCCGACTGGCAGAGGCTAAGACCTCGACTCCTCAGACTTTCGACGATCTCCAGCAGATTTTCCGTGGCCTCTAGACAAGGAAGAATATCCGGATAGTGGAATCGGTCGAACGTCGCGCCGCGAACGTCCACTTGATGCTTCAACAAGACCTCAACGATCTCAGCGCTCAGTACCGAAACAGCTTGCTGCAGCGGGGTCGCGCCCGCGTCGTTCCTCGCGTCGACGTCCACTCCAGCCCTCAGAAGCAGCTCTACCATGTCTTTGACAATGCTGTCATCGAAGCATGGCTCCTCGAACTCGTCGAGGCAGCGCGAGGCCTGCAGCTCCTCTATGGCTCGATGCAGCACCGTCCCACCGTCCTTGCTGCCCTTAATTTTAACGTCCGCACCGTGCTGGATCAAAAACTCGATTTTAGCCTTCTGCATTTGCCTCAGCTGACTGATGCAGGTGCGCTTCGCTTGCTTGAAGTTCTGGTTCACGATCCTGAAGTCCAGGCTATCCCTGGAAAATCTCTTGTCGGCGAAATTGCGGCTAGCGTCGCGGAAAACGCAGAGCAGCGGACTTTCTCCTTCCTCGTCCCTCGCGTTAACGTCACAGCCCGCGTGCGCCACCAGCAGCTCTAGTACCTGCAGCACGCGCCTGTGCAGGTCGACGATCCTCGTGCCGCCGTGGTCCGTCCGTCGATGCGTCTTGCGCGTCTCTGCCAAGATGAGATCACCGACGAGTTCCGGCAGCTCGCAGGCAAGGTGAAGAGGCGTCCTGCCCAGGTCGTCCTTCGAGTTAAAATCCGCGCCGGCATTCAGTAGAAGCGCGACGATGTTAGCCCTGCCGTAGCGAGCGGCAAAATGCAGAGCCGTCATGCCATTACGCTCATCCTCAGGCAGATGACCGAAGGGCTGGTCCATGTCGAGCCTGTTGGCCTCCAGGAGACGCGCCACGTAGCCGATGTTGCCGGCCATGCAGGCGACGTGCAGGTGGCTCAGGCCATTGGCGTCGACGTAATTGACGGAGCCGAGGCAGTGGGAGAGGAGCAGATCGATCGTGCGCGCCTGGCAGTGCTGCTCGATCGCAAAATGAATGGCCGTCTGATTGGTCTCGTTGAGGGGCGGCCCAATTTCTATGCCGTTGCTCAGCAGACAGGCGATAAGACGCGAGTCGCCGTCCTTGATCGCTTTCTCGAAGACCTGATTCAGCTTGACAGTGGCGGAGTCGTTTTCGCTGCTGTTGCTTTTGCTGCTGGTGCGGCGATTTTTTTGGAGAAGTTCCACGACGTCGGCCATGTCTCCGCGGTACGGGAGGCAGGGCAGGCCGTTGCCGATGTCCTGTCGCTTTTTCAGTTTGTGCATCATGTTGGATGGAGCTTGTCTGGAAAGTAATTTTTGTTAGTTTTGGATCTGATTTCTGATTCTTGGTGAGTAATTTTTGTCGGTGCTACTATTTAATATTGTGAATAGAAAAGTGCGTGATAATTTTAAGAATTTTGCGAGAGCTCGTTTAAAAAAAATTTTATTAATGTAAATACTTAATTAATAAAAATTTATTACGTGAAAAAATTTAATATTTTTCAAATATGATGTTATTTTTATGGAAAATAGATACAAATATCGAATTTAAAAAAAAAATCATAACATGTACGTAAATACAGTTCTCACATTATTTTCATTAAATCTACGTATATAAATGGAGTAACCGCAGTGCGAGACAAATTAAGATTGTAATATGATCGCCTTTAATACGTATACAGGCTAATAGGTTAAGGGCGATTGACTCATTCCTTATTTCGGAAAATGTAAGAAAGCAATAAAAGTTCCTCGATTCATAACTCGAGCAAGCAAAATCTCCGCGGAATTGCGAATAAGCCAGACGATCAGTCAAAGGAAGCAGTCCAAAAGAAATGAAAACAAAGAATAAAGATAAAAATAATCAGCCGTTGACAGATTCGCACGCGTCTCCCAGCTCGAAAAATAATGGGGCCAACTAACCTTTAACACTGTCCGATTGTCGAATGCTTATTGATCTCCATTAGCAGCAAATAAACTGCTTGAAATAGCGAAAAAACATAGGTAAAACTAATGAGGAAGCCAAGCTACTGCGAGGCCATGCTCGATGCTGCGCGGAGCATCAACACTAAACAGCTGTTTGCGCTGTTGCCAAGTATCGATCCTTTCGAGAACTCTACGCATGGCAACAGCTGGTGGCTTCTGCGGGCGCGCTTTTTGATTGTTTTTAGAGAGATGTGGAGATTGTAAGTTATTTTTTTTTTTTGTTTGTCTGTCGTGTTGTTGTTGAGGATTTATTTTTATTTCGTTTTATTGTGGATCAGTGATTCGAATAGTGCTTTGTGAAATTTATAAAAACCTTATTTTGTTATTTTTTTAATGCGAGTAGTTTTATATTTCAAGCGGTTGATCAATAATTTAAGCTAAATATAACGTGCGTGTATGCAACTTTGCGGATAATTACTTTTTCAATATTATGAATTCTGTACCGGAACTTCTTTCAAGTAACAGTCTTTTAAAACATTTTGATACAGATACGCATCTTTAACTTATAAATAAGTTAAGAATATGTATACTCAAATCTGTATCAAAGTGTTTTAAAAAGTAACATCTTTAATTTTCCACAACTCGATCTCTACAATGAATGGCGCCTGCACACATCATCTAAATCCGAAAGAAGAGTGCGCAGCTAAATGGAACTGATCGAGTGTAAAAGCTGCATCGAGATACACGGAGGCGTCGACGGGTCAATTGTCGATTTCGCGAGGCGCGCGCGGACCGACGACCAATCGGATTTTAATTAGCCTATCCGTAATTGAATCGGGACGTCGTTAACCGGCCTATAATGGGATACATAGCTGAAGCGCGCGCGCGGGGCGGTTGGGCTAATAGAGCTGAGAGTAGCTGTGTGTCTCCGATGGATTTTTGTTGAGAGAGTCTAGGTGTGTGCTCTCTTTTGGAGTGGGGTTCGTTAGTTTGAAGGCAAATTAGTGTTCGACGAGAAGAATTTTCTGTGCTCTAGTTAACGGAATTTCTAGAGAGGTGATTTTTAGAAAAGGAATTAGCGGTAGAAAAATGAATGTAAGTTAACGGTCTAATAATAAATAGGATAAGTATTTTTTTGTTAAATAACCAATATTTTCTCTAATTTCGTTAAATAATATTGAAGGTAAAAAACTTTCTTATTACTTGATTATTTATTGTGAAATTTATAATATTTTATAATTATTCTACAAAGTATTATGATCTAAATGCTACTTACTTATCAATACAATATTATAATTATAT